>VXBX01006286.1:4058-106818 GCA_013400415.1 Scytalopus superciliaris | reverse complement strand
CTTGGCATGAGTTAAGCACCAGCCATGGACACCAAACACTTCCTGCCGCTGGGTGAGTTCTGTTCCGAGAGATTCTCCCTTCCTACCGCGGGGGGTGGGGGGTTTCGGTGCGATAAAATCAGCTCCTGACCTGCCTCCCCCCGCTGCCCCTTCCCGCAGCGCGCACCGGGGCCGGGGGTGCGCTCGCCCCCTCCCCGNTTTTTTTTTTAATCTCCCCCCCTTCTCTCCCCGCGGCATCCGGGGCGCGCAGCCGGGCAGGGGGCTCCGCTCGCATCGCCCCTCCCTGCCGGCTCCCAAACCCGATTGGGACCCTCCTGCCTCTTATTATTATTATTATTTCCCCCCTTCTTGTTTCCCCTCCCTCCCTCTCTTCCTTTTAGTTACATTTTAAAACCGATTTCCAGCCGGAGTTTGCCATCGTTTCTGTGACTTGAGTCAAGTCCTGGCTTGTAAGGGCGAATGCCTCCTGCCTCTCGCTTCCAGGAGAAGTGATATTGCAGAGCTCAGTGCTCAGGGTGGGGGGAAGAAAAAGTTTGAGCGAAGTCGCCTGGCGCCAAGTCCGGGCGAGGGGGAAGAGGGACGAATTCTGCCATCCCTGCCCCTGCTCAGCATGATGGCTCTCAGCCTCTGGCTGAGCGAGTCATGGCCAGCAAGACCATCCTTCTCCGGGCTTTAAATCTGTAGCTCTCTAGCCTGTGGTGGTGTGTTTAGTTTCTTTCTTTATTTTTGTTTTTAATATGTTTTGGTTGTTTTGTTTTAAGCATTGCAATTTTAGTCTAAGAGCAGAATAAGTATAAATATAAATATAAGCACATCACAAGGTCTCCAGCAAGCCCCAGCCCCCCCAGGAGGGTTTCCAGGGCTGCGGTGGCCTGGGGGCTTTGGCAGGGAGACCCTGGCCCTGAGGGCTGGCCAGGCTTTATCTGATGTCTGCAATGCCCCCAAAATCAGGGTTTCGCAGTGCTCCCCTTTGACTTGTCTGGGAGGTGGGAGATGCTGCCTGGTTGGCTCACCCAGAG
The DNA here is from genome assembly GCA_013400415.1 of Scytalopus superciliaris. Taxonomy (NCBI): domain Eukaryota; kingdom Metazoa; phylum Chordata; class Aves; order Passeriformes; family Rhinocryptidae; genus Scytalopus; species Scytalopus superciliaris. The sequence continues at coordinate 105,799 of VXBX01006286.1, read as the reverse complement.
TTGCTGCTGGGGCCAAAAGCATCTCACCTACAATGGGTCCTGATTCCAAATCAAACCGAACTCCTTTTGGCTGGATCCAGTGCAGGTGTTGGGGGCTCATTTAACACCCACCCCAGCAGAAGGTGCCTCTCTCTTGCCACACTGAAGTGGTTTAACTTTAGGGGGGCGTCTGTTTGGAGGATTCACATTTCCTTTGATGCTTCTGTGAAAGGCAATCCAAACCTCTGCTGATCCGGGCAGGATCAGGCCCCTGTGCATGTACCTGCATTTTCTCTCAGTCCTGAGCAATCCTGTTATGCTGTAGATGCTAAATAATAGGTTGTGTTATTACTCAGGTTGGCTTCGAGGAGGGAGTAGTGGGGAGTGTGTGTCACTGCTGGCTCGGGTGAGGGTTTTTTGTGCTGGTGCAAATGGAAAACAACTGATTTATCTTCTCCTTTATAAATACGTGTATGGTGGGGAGAGGGTGGGTCTGTGCCACACACGGTGCAGCACACCGGGAGCATCCAGAGGGAAAACAAGGCAGCCCAGGAGAGCGGGGCTGGGCGGGTTATAACTTCCCATCGCTGGCTCAGGAGAAAATCCAGCTGTCTGTGGGAGCTGTTTGGGGTGTGTGGTCTGGGTTTGTGTCCACTGAATGTTGTGCTGCTGTGGAAGAGACTCCTAAACTTTATCCACGGGCCTTTGGTCACTGATTATTGGGAAAAATCACTTTGGTTGTAATGGCAAGGGTTCTGCAGGTTTTGGAGGGTGAGGTCTTGGTTCTGCTCTGGACAGTGGAGGCAAGTTGTGTCTGAAAGTGTGTGAGCAGTTTGTAGGATTGAGGGGAGCCTTGAGGAATGTGACCAGAGAGATTCCCAGAGCAAAACAGAGCAGAACTGGAAGGGCCATTGTGTCTTAGGGATTTTTGGAGGAGGGATGGTCCAAAACCTGCCAGGCCCTGACTCTGCAGAAGGCCAGGGTGTTTTACCAACCCCATCCCAGGGTTAGGAGCTGGCACTGGCATGCTGAGAGGAGAAAACCAGCTGAATTTGTGCAGTTGATTTCCCTGCACACCAGTACAGGCCTGAGCTGGAGAACAGGAGCAACTGGGCCAAAAATCTGACTCGGTTACTGTGCCCCCATCAAAATCTCATCTCCATCTGGCCTGAGAAGGCCAACCTGGTGGAGGTTCCTGGCCAAGTCCTGCCCATGGTTAGACTCGGATAGCTGTGCTGATGTCATGGGTGGAAGTGTGGCCAGCACTGAGCACTTTTAATAGTAGTATCTCATTTTCCTGCTCCTCTGGAGAGCTGCTGGCAGATGCCAGCCAGAGGCTCCCTGTGAGGACAGCACGTCCCAGGGCATCTCCTGGGTTGGCTGCTGTCACCCTGTGGCTCTGTCTGTTGTCCCTCTGCCAGGACAACCTGAAGCCTGGTTGTGGGATCTGTGAGTGCAGGTACCACCACAGCCCTGGTGAGGCTCATAAACACCTCAGGGTCCAGCAGGTGTTGCCTTGGAGCTGCCTTTACTAAGCTTAGCATAATTGAGGTTGTCCTGCTTTTGTTCCTCTGGGGGGGGACGACTTTGTTGTCCCGAATCTCCAGGAGCAGGAAAATCGAGAAAAATCTGTCATGCAAGTGCCTTTGAGGCTGTGGGGACCCACCTCTGCAGCCTGGTGGTCAGGCTTTGGGGGCTGATGTACAAACCAAGGGACTTGGTTCTACAAGTGGCTTCTCCTTCCCAAGGCTCTCAGTGTTGCCGTCCTCTTTGCTTTGTTTTCTTCCTTGCTAATTCCCTTAAGGTGTTACCTCCTGGGGGAGGAAAATGGGGGGGGTGGTCTCGGGGAGCCCTCCCTTGAGGCTGAGCTTTGTGTGTGGGGGAAGAAACAGTTAATGGGTGTCCGAGGCTGGTGCTTCCCTCCCGGAGGTCAGTTCACTGGGTTGTAACCTCTGCAAGTCCACCTTCCCAGCCCTGCAGCCGTGCCAGGGACGCTGCAGCTGCTCAGGATGTGGGGTGAGAACTGGCCGTTCCAACGCCTCCGAGGAAAGCAGCAAAACAACCCCCTGTGTCCAGCTTGGGAGGGGACAGCCCCGAGTTGGGGGGCTCCTTCAGGTGGAAGAGAGCGTGGGAGTGGGAATGTCCATCAGACACCTTCATCCTGCATCCCCTGTGCAGGGCATGTGGCCGGGATGAGCCTGGATGCTGTTCAGAACCTGAGGCACATCAGTGGGAGCCTGTGTCTGGGTTGAGACCTCGCCATGATCCTTATTTCTGCCCCTTGTAGCCCCAGAAATTTACAGCTGGTGTGAAAATCCATAGGAAGGAAAACTTCTGTAAGATGTACGGAGAGTTATGGGTTGTTGGAGCATCCTGGTGAGGAAGGAGGAACCCTCTGCCCTACATCTGGAAGATGCTGGTTGGTTCCGTGGGGCTGCTGGGCTAAAGCAGGGCCTCAAAAGATAAAGTCTACTCATGTCCTGGTCTGTCTTACTGAAGCCTTGCACGGGGCTCGACCTCTCCCCGTTGACATATGCAAAACAACCTGGGAAGGAATTTCTGCCTTTTTCAGAATCTGGGCTGTGACAGTGAAATAAATCCTCCAAGCGTCCCTGAGTTTACTTCACGTCATCCTGCTGTGTTGGGGAGAGCATTTGTGTTTCTCAAATTTAGGGCATTTTATTTATTTAAAAGAGAGCGGGGGAGAAAGCCGCAGAATTTGAGTTATTCATTGCAAATATTATTATTGGCATTTTGCTCCTGTTGAGGAAAAAAAAAATCAAGGGGGCAATCAAAACATTTCACTGGAAAATACACCCTTGCTTCGTCCCACCCACATCTTGGAGGCGAAAATAAATATTTATTGAGAAATGGGTTAAAAACCTTTTTGTTGGAGCATTGTTTTCTGGGAGCAGGGGTGGATTGCCATATGCCAGAGCCCTGCCACCAAGCTGAATTTTGAGTTTTTTTAATTTTTTTTGCGGCACGGTTAAGAAAAGAAACCAACTGGGGAGCTGTGGGTGCTGCAGGGCAGAGGTTTGGGATGTTCTTGAGTCCTGCCTTGTCCACAGGGTTCTTGTTTTTGTGAGTGTCCTGGTGCCTTTTGGGGTGGATTGTGTGTGCTCAGGGTGTTCCCCCAGGCTCTTGGCTGTCTGAAATCACCATAAATATCCTGTGAGCCCTCTGTGGTGAGACAAGAGGTGGTGGCCCTTGGCAAGGGGATTAACTGAGGGGATGTTGAGAGGGTCCCTGTGCCCCGTCTGGGCTCCTCTCCACAGAGCTGTGCTGCTGGTGATAACCAAATCCAGTGATACCTCAAATCACTGCCGGCCAAGTATTGCAGGGACCTTCCCTTCGAGCTGGGTAACCTAATTGGGCTCTAATTAATCCCATTCTCTGGCTCTGATTCCCAGTGTCAGAGTCGGGATCGCCTCCCCTGGGGGGTGAAAGAGCTGAGTCTCTCCTTGCTCCCACCCCTGGAGTGAAGGAATGCTCCGTGGTGGGAAGGGATGCTCGCTGGTGCCGAGGGATGCTCGACAGACCAAGCATGCTGCCAGAGCAGGATCCACCCCAGCACTTCCATAATTGCTTCCTAAAAGGCCCAGGTGGGCCCTCCAAGTCAGTAAGAGCTACAAAGCAATAGGGGAGGCAGCCTGGGTGGTTTTATTTTAATTGATTTTGTCAGGAGTTGCTGTATTTTATTACATTTAAAGACTAGACTCTGGAATAACTTTGAACGTTTGACACGCACACAAAAAGCAGCTTTCTGACATTTTCCTCTTTGCTTGTCTTTTATTTTATTTCTCCCCTCTCCTCCTCCTCAAAGGAAAGCGTGTGCCTGGAGGGAGGACAGAGGAGGAGGAGGGAGGAGCGGTTGTGTCTCTCCAAAGGCTGCTCGAACATCAAGGCAGCGCAAAGCAGATGAAATAATATTGCAAATAAGGATTTAAAAAACCCTACAGAAGGATCCCCACACATGCCAGCCAGCTCAAACTGCCAGAAGATTTTCAGACAGAAGCAATTTAGCCTGGGAAAATGCTCTATTGTTGAGATGGAAACTGGCTGTGAGAACTTGCCTTTTCTGACAACATTTGGCTTAGAAAAAGCAAAGCAAAGTCAAGGAAACAACCTGAGTTTTTATTTAGAGAAGACGGAGCTTTTCAAAATGGAGGGTGTTTTCCGAGATAAACAGGGAACAATTCCCTTGTGAGAAAGGGAAGAAAGGGCTCAAATTAAGCCCAAATGCAGCTCCTCTCCTTTGAAATTTTGTTTAACATGGAGTTAAAAAATAATCCTGTTCAAACAGACCATTCGTGAGCACGACATGGTTGGGCTTTTTTTTTTTTTTCTCCCCTCCTTCTTTTCTTTTATTGTGATCTACAATAAAAGTTCCAAGGTTGCACCTTGGGGCTGTAATTCTGGTCGCAGCCGTGCCTGTGCCAGCTCCTGCCTCTGCACGTGGGGAGGGGATGGATCTTGCCTTCAAAACTCCCTTGTCTGCCCAGATGAGGCAGATACCGGGTGGGAAACTGAGGCACGCGGGAGCGTCTGAGCGCCGGCGGAGCTGGGAACGGGGCCCGGAGCGAGGGCGTGGGGTGGTTGTGAAACCTCGGCTGGGACGGCGGCCCCAGCCCCGCAGAGCTGATCCCTCTGGGATCTCAGCTCCGCAGGGCTCTCCTGGGCTCTTGAGGGTCCCTGCAAGCCGAAAAAACCCCAAGCTGCTTTTTGTCGTGGGAGCAAAGAAAAGCTCGCAGGGGTTTGCGTGCGAGTCGGGTGCTCCCAAAGCAGAGGGCAAGGAAGAAACACACTAAATACTTGATTCATTAAGCGTCAGGATGAGGGCTGGCATCCCCTTCTGCTCTAGCAGGGGATGATCCCTCTCATCGTGACCATTGCTCCTTTCAAACTCCGGGGGATTTGATTTTTTGGTTAATCTCTTGGTTTTGATGGCCAGGAGTGGAGGCTGGTGGTGTGTTTGAGTTTGGATCCTGTCTGAACTCTAAGCCTTTCCCTGGGTCACATCAGCTGCGGGATAGCAGCAGACCCAAGGGATAAAAAGGGCAATACTGGTACTGGGGACCAATAAAATGGTAATGGGATTCCCAGCTGGTTGTTACTTCTCATGGTCTCCTCTTTTGTGGAGTTTTGGCTTTCTTCAGCTTTACAGACTTTAAGAAAAAAAAAAAAAAAGAAGAAATTAGGGGAGGGGGAGCTGAGGGCAGCCCTGGAGCCCCCTGAGATTTACAGCCCCCTCAGCTCCCGGAGCAGATCCATTGTGCTGCCAGGAGCGGATTAGGGAGGGATGCCCTGTCTCGTTTCAGCTGGGCGGGAAGGCAGAAACATTTGATTATTGTTTTTCCGTTTCTGGCTGACAAGTGAGTGCTGGAAAGTTGTTTTCCAGAATTATTTTTCTTTCTTTTTTTTTTTTTTTTTTTTTTCTCTCTTTGCTGTGAACTCTGTGGGCTGCTGCGAGACAATTTTGTTGTGGGCAGCGTGTCTCCTACGTGCCCATTATGGAGTCGCAGTGAGGCAACGGCAGTGGTGAAGCAAGAGCGGAAGGAGAAGTGAGGGAGAGGGGGTGAGGTCCCAGCCAAAATCCACCCTGGGACACCGAGGTGGTGAAGCAGGGACACAGGGTTGGCACAGCATGGGACGGAGGAGGCGGGTGGGTGAGGTGGTGAGTGGTGGCGGAGGCACGAAGGGATGTAGAGAGGAGCTGAGTCAGGGAGAGGCAAGAACAGTACTGGGCTGAGGGAGTTGTTTTGGGCTGCCCCTGGGGGTGCAAGGGATGAGTGAGAGCTGTTCTCCAGTGCTGCAGCTTCCCTGCTCTGCTCCTGAAGACCCATGTGCAGGTGGAGACTCTTGGGAAAGGAGGATAAAAGAATGAGACCCCCTTTCTGCACTGGCCATCCTTGCCAGGCTAACCTGGACTCCCCTTCTGCCCCCACCTCCCATTTTTGCTGCCCTGTTTTTGTGAGATGAGTGACTTTATCAGGCCTGGGAAGCCGTGGGCTCTGCCTGGTGTGGAGAAACTGTGGTCTCTAACAGTGAGGAGCAGGCAGCAGATAACAGCATATCTGTGGCAGGTCTGTGGCAGGTCGTGCTGGGGATGCTCGTGGGCACCGTGACAGGGAGAGGCACAGCCCCACGTTGCTCCCCATCAGTGTTGGGGCTGCTTCTGGAGTCCCCTCGCTCCCTACAGCTGCCCTGACCCACATTGTGGTGCTGCTTCTGCCCGGGGACATGTTTAGTGTGAGGGACCAGGGGTATGGGAGTAGAAGTCCCCAAAATCAGGGGGTACCCAAACCCTGTGAGGGACCAAGTGACTTCAGCAAGTTGAAAGCTGCTGTCTCGGGGCTCTGCACCTGCGTGACCAACCCTCCCTGCTGACCTGCACTTGTTCAAGTGTGACTTTCAATTGATCATAAAAATCCAGTGTGATTCACGGCGTTTCTGCCCTCCAGCCTGCCGGGCTCCGTCTCTCCGCATTCACGTAGCGTGAGAGAGCAGATTGCCCTCCAGATCATCCTCCCCATCCTTAATGGGGAGCCAGTGCTTACTGGGACTGCTCCGCCCCACCACACTCCCTGAATTATAATATATTAAAGATGGTGGGGTAGCATTTTCATTGAATTTTCTTGCTTTTTAAAAAAAATTATTAAGAAAACTCATCTCGGTGTGAGCTCCTGTACATCGGGGTGGGGAGAGAGGGAGGTGCATCCCTGCTCCATCCCAGTGCAGACTCGTGTGCGTGCGTGTGTGTGTGGCTCACAGACAGTGAAATTGCACCCTAGAGTTATAAAGCAATTGTCTAGCTCAGCAGCAGAATGAGCATGAAATGGTGCAGAAAGCAACTAAATAAAATTGGGTAAGGCAGATGCATGAAAATAATGACATCTCTATCCTGTAGTCAGGCACGCTTGCTCTTCCTCACACACGCAGATAAACTTTTATAACAGACTTTGCATTTATTTTCCCAGGAAACTCTTCTGCAGTGGAGATGTGTGTTGGTGTGGTGTGAGCCCCTGCACCCCCCTCCCCTGTGTTTCTGGGGCTGTTGTGCTGTGCATCGCTGCCCTTCTCCTCCCATGCCTCCCTCCCTGTCCCCTTTTCCCCTGTTTATGTTTTCAGAGTGGGATTTTTATGCTCAGTCAAACAGCAAAACGATAACCTTTGCGACTTCATTTCCTTTCGGCTGCTGTGACTGTGCCGGGTCGGGGGAGCTCTGTGAGCTGGTGGCTCTCAGGGTGACCTCCCACCTCCGATGCAAACTGGATGAAGAGATACTTTCCTGGCTTACTCCTGCTTTGGAGTTTTCTCCTTTCTCCTAGCTGTAGTGGGCTGTTGTGTGGAGCTTTAGGACACCAGAGCAGGGCTGGAAAACCAGGTCGGTGTACTGGCTCTGTCCCTTCATCCCTCCTCCCTGGTGACACCAGGGCCACCTGCTCCCACCCAACTACTATTTATCCAACTACACAGATTAAAAATGCCCCCAGTTAGGGCCTGGAGAATTGACTTTAGCTGTGATTCCTCCCCAGGCACCATCCACAGGGTTTCTGCTGGGCTCTGTGTTGCTGTCTCTGCTCCGACACTTCCTTGGAGTTGTTGTCCTTAACAGAGGCATGTTCCCTCCGTCTGCTCCCGGGAAGCTGATATGTTTCTCAACAGTTCAGTGTTTTGCTCCTTTTGTGCCAGGATCCCTGTTGAGACTGGGAACAAGCTGCTCATCTTCCCCCTCAAGAGGCCCTTTAGGTGACATTAGCTGTGTCCCCACTGTCCTCATGCCCTCCTGTCTCCACAGATACCTTTGGCCGCTGCTCCACGTGCTTGTAGTGCTGGGGATTCACTCTCCTGGTGGGGTGCTGCCTGCTGCATCCCATCTGGGTGCATTAGAGGGCTCAGAACTCAGCTCGTTGTGAATCCTTTCCCTCTCTGCAAGGAAAATTCAGCCTTGGGCTGTGCTGGAGCCTGAGGCTCACCACCCAGTGCTTCTGCAGCAAAATCTCCATCTCTGACTTTCCTTTGCCGGGTTGTGTCCCTGGGGTCCCAAGATTAGCTGCTCCAGTGCCTCTCCATCACACGCAGACTGGTGTGGATCCCATGGGTGGTTGGAAGCTGCTTGTTGGCTGCTCAGCCCTGAAGCATAACAGCGTGGGACATGGAATGTTCCCCTCCTCCTGCAAAAACCTGGCTCCTCTGGAGTGAGGCAGAGGAGGAGGAGGAGGTTCCCCTGCAGGAGGATGCCAAGGCTCTGCCAGCAATTTTGGTGGTGTGGAGCCACAACACCGGAGTGGGGAGCAGGGAAATGCACGCGTGCAAAAATCAGTGTGAAAGCATAAATCAGGCCAAGAGTGAAAGGTTAAAGAAATCCAGAGGAAGCGGAGTGATGTGCGTGATAGAAAGGGGTTTCCTGTACCTACAGAGGCCACCCAGGCTCCCTTCCTGCCAGGGTAAACGTGCTAAAACCAAAACTTTTCTGCTCCCCTAAGCAAATTGTGGTCTGCTCTTTGGGCATGCTGTAAGCAAGCCGTGCCAGCCACACACCTCGTGCTTTACAGCCTGCTTTTGTCCAGGCTCTGCTGTGGTATTTATGGGATGCCCAGGTGGATCCCAGGGAGCACCACAGCTGTTTGACCCTGTGGAGGGAACAGGACTCAGGAAGGGCAGGATGTGATGGCCTGTGCTGCCCTAAATCCATGTCCACTCCACTGCCATCCTGGCTGGTTTTCTGCAAGTGAGGTCATGCCCTGTGCTCCTCATCAGGGACCCCACATCAGAGGGGCTCCAGGAAGAGTTAAGGCTCCTGGGACAATTACCTGCAGGCCCCTATTTAAGCACTTAGGAAGGCTTAGCTGATCCCAGCTGGAGATAGCCTGGCCCCAGGCCACCAGATACCTGTAGTGTGCAAATGTTGGAGACTTCAAACAGCAGTTCAGAGCTGGGGCTTGCTGGGAGCAGGACCCCCAGTTGTGCTGGGGGGGCTCTGCTCACCTGCTGTGGGTGTTGTGGGGCTGATGCTGTGCTCCTGAGATATGTAGCAAGGCAGCACCCTGAATTACACCCTGCCAGCAGGTTTCTTTGCTGCTTACAGGGTTGAGAGACACAGATTTCGTTGGTTAAGGGTTTTTTGCCTGTGTTTGGAGTTGTGTTTTGGAGTGGTGCTGCCAAGTCCTGCAGCTCTGGGGCTTTGCCCCGGAGCCCCAAGTGTAGCTCTTCCTTGCAGTGTTACCCTCCTCTTGGTGGGGGGAAAACCATCAAGTTCCCTTCTGACAACTCGCTCCCTCTTCATGCCTCACCTGTGGGGCAGGTTTAGGCTGTGGAAATCAGCAGCCATTGGTCACTGTGGGCTTTGTTTAGCTTGGATGCTCACTCTTCCCATCTTGTTTTTCCACCTGTGCCAGGATCGCTGAGGGGTGTTCGGTGCCGCTCCCTGCGGCACCCAGGTGCTCCTCCGGTTGTCCCGGTGTTGTGCCATGGGAGTGGAGGCTGGGCGGGCATGGAAAACCATGTCTGGCTTCTCCAGCGAGGTTTCACGGCCTCTAGGTGTGTGCAGGAAATGTTGCAGGGCAGGGATTTCTTGCAGCAAGCCCTGGGTGCCAGATAACAGCGTGGTGCCCATGTGGAGCCCCCATCTATGCACAGGGGGAGGCTCCACCTCTCCCGGTGCCTTCCCAAAACTCTGGCTGATCCAGGACTCCTCTAGGTCTCTTTCTTGGAGCAGTTGCATTTGCCCTTGGGTGCTGTCCTGGCTGTGTAAGCTCCAGTCAAGGCAGCAGTGAGGGCTGATCTCAGGTACTTTTCTGTCACTGATTCCCAGGGCCCTTCCCAGGGCACAGACTCTGGGAGAGCACCTGGAGAGCCTAGCCTGACTGGGAGTAAAAGCTGGCTTTTACAGAAGGCAAGGCAGAGCCAGTGAGCTCCCTGATTGAATGCACCTTTAGAAATTAATAAGGTAGAAGTGACTCTACCACAAAAAAAACCCCAACCCCAGTGCATTGACCTGCCCTGCAATTGTCAGTGTGGAAATCACGGGCACATGAGGACTTGCAAGGGAGTGATTAAATCCACAGCCTGATTTCAAAAGCAGAGGAAATGGGCCTCCCAGTGCTGCCTGGCCCTGCACTGGTGCTGGGGGTCCCACGGACCCTTCTGCAGAGGAACCTTTGTCAGGGTGGTTTGGTTGGACCCTGTGAGTGCTGGTGGGATCAGCAGCTCGGCACTGATTTCATTGAGCGGGTTCAGGATCACGTCAGCTTAACTAAGGACTGAGATTGACCCACCGTGATTTGCTGACTTTATTATTAAGATAATGATGTAGCTGGGCTGTGGGAGAGGGAGCTCAGCATTCCCATCTCTGTAGGATGGGATGGATTGGGGCAGCACCGACACCTTTCCTGATTTTTCAGTCCTTTTTGCTTTCAAGAGGTAAAATCCTGAATGCACCTCGAGGGTGCATTGGGGAGAAGGACTTTCCATCCCAGCTCTTGGCCCTGTCAGTAGCTGCAGCAGAAGAACGTTATAAGGAGCTATTCATCATTGCAATTATTTTATTAAGGGTACACAGTGTGCTTGGGAGCTGGAAGAGATGGAGCTTTGGGATGTTTTCAGCATTATAAATACTGGTTGGTTACATCACCCAGCTTTTAAAAAATGGTATGTGTTGTCCTGGTGAAAGAGGGTTTGCAGACAACCTTGGAGAGGGGAACCAGGTGGCTGTTCCCAGCAGGGAGAGCAGCTTCTGTCTGCATTTCCCTTGGGACCAACAGGGAGAGAAATCTCTGGGATGTGCCTGGGGGGAATTTGTGTAGGGGTGCCCGTTATGGGCTGGAGGTGGTTGGAACAGGCTCCTTGGGGACAACCACGTCATTCTCACAGGAGGTGGGTGAGCTCCTCTGCCAGTCAGGGAGCCCCATATCACAGCACTGCTCCCTGTTTTGGGAATGCTCTGTGCAGCCTTGCTCCACCCGACTACAAAATGCTTCTCTGAGGGCTGTCCTGCATTTTTCTGTCCTGTGTGGGGCTCTGGGTGTTTCTCAGGGCTTGCCAGCCCTGGTGCCACCCCACCCCTGCTGTGGCAGGGCAGCTGGTGGCAGGTCCCACTCGGGCTGCGCCTCCGTGTGCCTTATCGCAGCCACGCTCGGGGTAAAGTCCACCATGGGAAAATGCCCAGTGGACTTTTAACTGGAGTCCTCAGGAGAGCCCAGCTTAGAAACCTTTAACTGTTTCGTGACGATTACTGGGAAAATACAGAGAGAAGGGGGGAGAGGGTGGGTTGCCTGCCTGGGGTCAGGTCCCAGCAGTGGGGGCTTACTGGTGGCTGTGCTGGGGTGGTTATGGACAATGCCAACTTTTCCTGGGGTCATCACTGCACATGCCCACCCCTCCACTGGCTTTGCTGTCATACCCTCGGCTCTTGGCCCAGCTGTGGTGCCCCAAAATCCGTCTCTGGGCACGTAGGAGCTGCACCAGGGCCACTGGGTGGTCCATGGGACACAGCGTGTGTCCCTGCCCTCCTCCCTGTGCTCTCCCTCCCACTGCATGGCCTGAAAGGATGAACCCTCTCTGTGGGGAGGGATGGGCATCACTCTGCAGCATCCATATCAATGGGAAGCTGCATCTGGAGTTTTTAAGGGGACTTGGCAGTGCCTGTATTGCTGTCCCATATGCTGATTTTGTTTCTTGCTTCAGGCCCCTGAGTGCTTGGGGAGGTTTATTTCAGCATCTTCATCCTTTTTCCATTTGCCCTTTCCCTTGCTTTTGCCTTGCAGATTTCCCCCCCCCCCTCAAGTTGTGAGTCTTGTTTGCTCTGGGTGGGTCTGTGAGCACTGAATGTGTTCCCCACTGCCAGCCCAGCACTCGAGTGGTGCCTGTGCTGGTGACACCAAACAGCCACCTCTGCGTCACAGGGTGATCGATCCGCAGCAGGGGATGAGGCCAGGGCGTGTTCCCCAGAGGGATTTGTGGAGGGAAATTCATGCAGTGTGGGATCTGTGTCCGTGGAGAGCAGCTCAGCGTGGGATGGCATCACTGGCTGCCCCTGGAGGCACAGCTCTGTGGGAGGAGAGTGGGGAAGCTGCCTGTGCACCACGAGCTGTGCCCTCAGTGGAAGTGATTCCCGGGTGAGAAATTCCCCCTGTGGAAGCCTTTATTACCGGGCAGAGCTAGGTTTGTTTTGTTTATCATCCATTTACTTGGCTTTGGAGGCATGCCCAGATTTCTCCAATTTTCTGTGTGTGTATGTGTGATTTATTAGGATTCAGGGTTGGGTTTTTTTTCTTTTTTCTGGTTTAATTTCACTTCCTCAAACTGACAGGCTGTTCGAACAAACTTCTTTTGGATGATTTCCTCTATAGTTTTAGAGGGACTCCTAAAAATAAAAGAGAAAACACTCCAGCGTGGTCGATAATTTAAAAAACCCCACCCCATTCTGTGACCAACCTCAGCCCTGATTTCGGTAATGGAGAGAGCTCAGAGGGTGGAAAAGAAACAGACATGAGTTCACTTTTTGGGTACTTAGAGCTTTTGACAGCACTTCAGGGATCACTGGCTTTACGTGTTCCTCTGTAGAGCTGATCGTGCCGTGATCCCGCGCACACTTGGGCATGTTCTCCGCTTTCCGCATGCGAGCGGTCCATTAAAATAGCTGTGCGTGTCTAAAGCCCTGCCAGCTCCCAGCTTTGGTTTCCTCTCCTTTGGCTTGATCTGTTCCGCAGCGCTCAGGAAGAGGGAGGGGGAGAAGAAAAAAAAAATAAAAAAATTACCCATTTAAGAAACACTGGAAAATGTAATTGGAGCCTCCAGAGAACAGGGAGCAGGTAGGCGAGGGCAGAGCACCTGTAGCTGCCTTTGAGCTGGGTTTGCCGCCTGAGTTCTGCCGGGGTTTTTTTTTTTTTCACGAGGGTTTCGCAACGTGGGTTTCGAAACAGCTCCGAGAGGGTTTTGCTGGGCGTTCTCCCGGGTGTGATGCTGCCCGTGGCGCCGGGGGCTGGTGGGGAGCCCCGGTGGGGTCGGGGCAATGCTGGGGACACACGGGGGGGACCCCTCTGTGCTCAGCGCAGAGATTGAGATGAGGGAAAACTTCCTCTCCCACTGTCTGTGCTATAAAAGCATGAGAGAGAGAGAGGGAGCGGGAGAAAGATTTCCCCCAGGGATCAGCAATGATAAAAAGCCTCTCTTTTGAAAAGCAATGAGAGAAAAGAAGTGTGTCTAATCCTCCCAGAGAAGAAAGGGAGAACATCCCTCTGCTGTGAGTTGGGCAGAGGCTGGAGGGACCCCAGTGTGGATGCAGCGACCCGATGCTCTTGCCTGGGCAGATCCTGCCTGGTGCAGAGGAAGGGCTGGATCCTCTGTGCAGGAGCAGAGAGGAATTTTATTTCATGGGATCCATGCGGGTGGGCTTGGAGGAGCTCCTGGGAGCCAGCTGTGGGTCCTGCAGGGCTGCGGGCTGACTGTGCTGCGAAGCAGCAGTGTGAGGCTTGTGAGGGCTGGGGAGATGCTGCTGGCTCATCCCCACATTGCTCAATCCTTGCAGAAGAGCTGTGCTGGCACCCTGCGTGGGAGACACATGCACAGATTTTCTTTTCCCTTTTCCCCTTGGCCCTGGGGCTGGAGGAGGCTGGAAAGGGGACATGCAGCCCTGAGCGAGGAGGGATGCCTGTCCCCAGGGCAGGTAACCCAGGGACTGCTGCAACCCTTGATCTCCTTTTCCCGGTGATATGGGGGTGTGCAGCTGGCCCCACTGGCTGCCCCTGCTTCTGTTTTCCCTTTCCTGGTACAACCATGTCACCATTTCTTTGGTGACAAGCTGCAGTGTCCAGGCTTGGCACAGGAGCTGCTCTGTCACCCCATCAGCAATGGGACAGTGGTGGATCAGCCACTGGTCCTGTGCAGGCCAAGTCCGAGCTGAGGCCACCTGGGTGTCTTTATTGTTGTTGTGGTTGATGATTTATTTCCAGCAGCATCCGCCCCGTCTCGTGACTTGATTAAAAATTAAAGCAAACAGAGTGGTGCAGTGTGGCTGCTGAGAGCTGAGGGTCCCTTCCCTGAGCCCCCGTGGGGTTCTCAGCCTGTGCCTGAGCCAGGTGGACTGGAAACAGGCAGCAGGGGTGCTCTGGGGTGGTTTAGCAGGGAACCATGCTGGGGATGGGAGGGTAAAGGCAGATGGCAGTGGAATGACCTGTCAGGCTGGGAGAGTGACTGGGCTGGGGAAGGAGAGGTGGGTGTTGGAGTGGGAGCCCTCTGCTCACTGGGTCACTCACCTGAGCGAGGCAAGGGGTGACAGCCCTGCTCTTGGGGACCCTCTGCCATCAGTGGGGCTCAGGATCCTTTCATATACTGTAGAGATATTTATTTGTATCTCCTTAAACTGAATAGTGGTAATGCTGAGCCAATAAAGTTCTCATTAGTCTGAAATTAATGAGTTTATGTTTATAAATACAACAACACTCAAATCTGCAACCCTGCAAAGGAAACTCCATCAGGAAGGAATGGGTGGAAGGGACAGTGGTGTGATGGAGCAGCTGGGGAGGAAAACCAAGCTGACATCAGAGTGTACTTGCTCCCTGCACAGCTGGTAGGCAGTGGCACAGTCTCCATCCCAGGGATGCTGCAGCATCAGGATGTGCTCACAGTGCTGTTGGAGAAGGATTTTCAAGAGACCATCAGCATTTTGCTGTTGGAGGAGTATGTGCTGGCTGGTGGGTGAGCATGGAGCATCCTGGTGAGCATGGAGGGCTCGAAGCAGTGGCATTAGATAGTATATAGCATGTCTCAGTGTCACCTGCAGCCTGTCTACTCTTCTTGGTGACAGCGGGAGACCAGGGCTGAAATGTTGAAGATCATCCTGGGATGTCACAGCTGACAACTTTGGTGCTGGGAGTTTCTGCCCTAACCCTTGGGGAGGGCTTTTGCAGAGCCCACTGCCTTCTGCCTGCACAGGCAGGGATCCAGTGACTTGTGAACCCCTCAAAGAGAAAGGGGAGCAGGAAATCAGCTCACAGCTCTTGTGAAAGAGAGAAGCTGACCCGATACCTATAATTAAAGCGGGTGTCAAGGAATGAAGTGCAAATTCCTCAGTGGGCATCTCACCGGGAGGGAAAGCAGTGCCTGCTGGCTGACCCGAAAGTGGCAGCTCCTCCCTGATCAGGGGCTGTGGAGAGGCTGGTGCTGAGCCCACGAGGACCAAGCATGAGCCCCCAGCTTCTCTCCCTCCTGACTCTAAGGAGCTGATGTGCACGACAGGCCACATGTGTCCTATTCCTGTCCTGTCCTGCTCCATCAGCACAAGGGAACCTGCCGTGTGGAGCTGCAGGAATGTGCTTTGTGCCCAGTGGGATGGTGGATCTGCCCCGGACAAAAAAGCTCCTGGGAAATATGTAGGACTTTATAAGGGAGGTGAGGAGCCCAGGTCACACATCTGGGAAGGGGCAGTGAGAGTCAGGCAAGGGGGGATTTGGGGTGCAATTTGGGAACTGGAGTGGAGCGAGGACAGAAGCAGATTGTGCATCCACAGTGGTGTGGTGTGGGTGGGATGATCCTGCAAGGAGAACCATGTCCTCTCTGGGGCTGGAAGAGGCACCTGGGGACCTTCCCTGCCGGGGTGTTAACAGTTCTGTCTGCGTCACCTGGATGACCTCGTTTCCCTGAAATGCTGGTGTTTTCCCCCACCCAGCACATCTCTGAGGGCAGGGAAACTGAGGCAGGGGATAATCTTGTGTGTTTGTTTGGTGTGAGTGCTGAGCACGTGCGTGGTGCTCCAGGCTTTGCACTGGTCCTTCCTTTCCAGCCACTCCTACCTGCAGTCCCTGGGCTGGTGCCAGGAGCATGCAGTGATTTTGGGGAGGGGGTCCCTCCGTCCCCCCCAGCACAGCACCCCAGTTTGACCCCTGTGGCTGTGAGTGCCTTCCCAGCAAATGTCAAATCTGCTGAGCAGACGGAAAAACAAGAAAGAGGAAAAAAAAAGCCCCAACCCAATAATATGAGGAAGAAATGCTGGTGTGTCCTGGGTGGATTAGCTGAGACTCCTCGCCGGATTCCTCCGAAGGGAGGTGCTCGTGCTGGAAGCCATCCACCAGCCGGGCCTGCTGCATTTTTCCTGGATTCTCTTACCATTTGGGGACTGAACTTTAGTCTGAAAAACATGTATTTTTAACTTGGTTGTGTCGGAAGATTGTCTCGGCTTCGGGCTGCTTGGCTTTCTCCTGGTCCAGCATGCACCAAGGTGGATGTGCTGGGAGGTGAGGGCTGGACCTTCCATCCCAGACCAGACCAGGAGGAGGAAGCGAGAGAAGGAAAGGCTGGTTCTGACTCAAAGAAAATAATTTCAGAAGTTGCCTCCTGCTTGGCCCCATCCCCCAATGTCCACAGCAGGAGTGTGGAGCAATGGCACTGGTATGTCAGAGCAACAGCAGCAGTGATGGAGACGTGGGGCGAGAAAATCAGGTGTTAAGATAGTTGGGGGAAAAAAAGGAATGGATGAGCATCTCAGAAAGGCTTTGTAGCCCTGACACACAGGACTGACGGACCCAGAAATACGATTGCCTTGGAAACAGCCACTGAAGTGTGCAATATTCCTGTCTCTGGGTGCTTGTTTCCCTTCCAGCTGTGGAGCTGTCGCAGGGCACTGGCACCACTGGCCTCTGCGTGCCAGCTGGGCTGGCCAATGGGCACGGTGCTGTGCTCAGCCTGGCAGGGCGATAAGGTTCCTCTGAGGGTCGTGCTCAGCTCGCAGCCCCACAGGGCAGTGACAGAGCCGTTGTTTATTGTAGGGTTGCCGTCCGCAGCGGCTCTGCGGGGTGCTCGCTCGCTTCCCCAGCCCCGGGACGGAGCTTGCCCAAGCCAGCAGGACAATCCGGGCTGTGTTTTCATAATTAAAACAAATAAAACAAACCCATACGCGGCGTTATTTACAATACGCGCTCGGGAAGAGTCGAGCTGAATATTGTTTCCTCGCCGAGTTTTTCCCTTTGTGGCTCACACACGAGTTTGTTGTTGTTGGCTGCTCCCGGGGCCGCGGTCTCGCGTGCCGGGCTGCTGCCGACCCGCAGCGGGTGGCCCGGGGAGCCGGCGTGGAGTGGCCAAGGCCGGGTCTGCCCACCATGGGCATCCTGGGGAGCTGGCATGGGGTGGCCACACTGGGCTCTGCCCAGTGTGAGTGTCCCAGAGAACTTGTGTGGGGTGGCCACACTGGGCTCTGCCCACCCTCGTTGTCCCAGAGAGCTGACGTGGGATGGCCACACTGGGCTCTGCCCACCATGAGCATCCTGGGGAGCTGGTGTGGGATGGCCAGACTCGGCTCTGCTGAATGTGGGTGTCCCGGGAAGCTGATGTTGGTGGGGCCGGGGCTGGGCTCTTCCTGGATCTTCTGGTGTGGATTTTGCTCCATGGCACGTGTGGGTTTGTCCCTGGAAAGCTGGTTGGGAAGGGTGGCTGTGCAAGATGGTGAGTGGGGTGCTTTTGTGAAGGGAAGGGATTTTGCTGCCTGTGGGACTTACTGGTGGCACAACAGGGATCTGTTTGGGGTGAAATAAAATGCTGGCGTTTCCTGCAGAGGGTTGGCAGGTGATTTTCCAGCAGAGATCAGCATCATGTGCTGGTTGTTTCTTTCAGCATCCGTCCCTGTGGTCCAGCAGCATCACTCCTGTGCAGGGTCTGAGCCCTGGCAGTGCTGTAGCATCTGGCAGGATGGGCAGGGATTGTGGGTTTTAGGGGGAGCAGCCCTGGCTCCTGACTCCCACCCAGTGCTTTGAACCAGTGTTGTCCTTAGAATTGAGAGGAGATGTGGCACTGGCTGCAGGGATGCAGACATGTGCTGCATCCACCCAGCAGTGTCAGTGCAGTCTCAGGTGATGCTGGATGCTCCATGAGGAAGGGACATCACTTACCAGTGATGGGGAGACAGCCATGGGTGTATGTGAGCGGGGAGGGGACACAGATGTCCACACTCACTGTGTTGTCAGGTTTTCACCCAGCTGCTCTCTGGCAGGCACCAGCACAGCGGGAATGCTGCAGGGAGGGATGGGTGCCGGGCACAAGACATGAGGGGGTGCAGGGGAAGATGTGCTCCCCCCTTGTGCCGAGCTGCAGGCAGACACGTTCGTATGGGAAGCATATGGCAGGTAATCCAGGGCCAGATGGGTATTTGCTTCCATTTCCCCATCCCCCGGTGGGTCTGTGCAGCTCCTGCACGCACAGCCAGGCCGGGCTTAGTGTGGTGGCCGGACCCCTGCAGGGACAGCCCTGCAGCCATCCCTGGGAAGGCTGGGCATGGTGCTGGTGGCACAGCTGGATGGCCTTGTGCAGCTGTGCAGAAACACCCTGAGGAGCACAGGTAGTGCTGCCCAGGCACCGGTGCAGCGAGCTGTGCGAGGGCTCTGCACGCACGGAGCTGGCTGAGCACACCAGCCCCTGCCTAGCGGGGCAGGGCTTAAGGCTGGGCTTAGGAGGTCAAAATCTGGCTAATGAGTTAATGGCAATTAATTAATTGCAGGGCACTTTACAAATACTAACTGGTTGTTTTGCTGTGAGCAAGGTCTGTGTGATTACCCCACCTTGCAGACTGAGGTGCTGAGGTGTGGAGGAGTCGTGCACCCGCAGTCGAGGTGCATTAACATCAGGGCTGTGACTTGAGCTGGGGGCTGATTCGGTTCCTGTTGATGTGGTGAACAGTCACCTGGGGCTTCGGGCATGGCAGGGTCAGATCCCACTCTAGATTCCTATCTGTTTTTCTGGGGAACCAAACTGCACCCTGTGGACTTTGGAGCCTGAGCATCTCTCTGCCTGCTCCATCCCCACGTGTGTTTTAGGGGGAGGCAGCCACGGTGCTCTCAGTAACCACCACCCACACAGACAGTCTTGTGTCTGCTGGCTCTTTGGTGTGGTCCCCAGAAGCAGCAGCAGCATCTGAGCAGCGTCTGTGGTACCCACAGCACAGTGGAGGATTTGCAGAGGGAGAGGGGCCCTCTGAAGGTTCAGGTTCCTTTCCAGTGCAGTACATGAGTTGGTGCAGGTGCAGCTATTTTAAAATCCCTCTGGACACAGTGGTTTGGCCCTCATTCACTGATTGTTTGTTTGTTTATTTACTTATTTTGGCGGCCCAAGAAGTTTGTGGAAATGACGCAACTTATTTTGTCAGCTTTTTGGGAAAGGATTAAATCTCAGAGCCCCATTGTGCGAGCAGAGCTAATTTTAGGCCTCTGATCTTAAAATAGAAGAAAGGGAAGAAAAAAGAATAATAATTAGGCGTTTTTTCCCTGGGCCAAGGGAAAACAGGCTGCTGGTGTCAGCTGACCACCTGCGAGGTGGCCCCAAGGAAGAGATGCGGCTGCCAACAGCTGGAATCAACACGGGAGGTGGCTGGGGCTGCTCCTGGCTGGCACTGGGAAAGGGCACAGCAAGATGGTGTGGGGACAAGGTGAGGATTAACCCTCTGGTCTAATGGAACCTGGTGGCTCTCTAGAAATGGCGTGGAGGTTGCGGTTCTTGGCCAGGCTGGGGACCCACAGCTGTGCTGAGCAAGTGACTGGTTGCTCATCCCACCATGACGGCTTAGGGCTGGTCCAGCTCCTGATGGACAACAGTTCTCAGCCAGGCCAGGTGGGTCTTGTGTCCACAGACTCCTGTGGCTGTGACACCTTATGCAGGAGGTGACCCCCACTCTGTCTCTTGACATTTAAAGGGCAGTGAGGGAGTGTCCTTGTGATGGGCTGCCTCCACAAAGGCAGGATCCCATTTTGTGGCGGGACCAGTCATCCTGCGAACAAATATTCTGGCGATATTAAAATGCTTGGGATTTTCTAGCGAATTGAAGCTCTCTGAGCAGTGCCAAGAACAATTCAGCAGCCTCCAAAAACAGCTTTCCCTGAGGATTATTTGTTCCTCTTGCCAGAAGGATTGATGAGATGATTGGTAGGTTCAGGTGACTCAGCCCAGCATGACCTGACGGTCTCATCCCCGCAGCCAAGCGGGGACCATGCTCTGCCATGGGTTCCCTCCTCTCCATGCAGCCCCTGGAGGAAGCTGACAGCTTGCAGGGCATCTCAAAAGCATCCCATGAACTTGTCAGCACTTTGTAATCTGTTTTCTCCCTTCTCTCCAGGAAACTTCTTGCAAAGGTGTTGACAAACTCAGAGGATGCTGCAGCTGAGCCATAGTGCAGGGGCAGCTCGTGGTCCCCTTGAGCACCCACCAAACCCTTCTGCCTCTGTCAGAGCCTCTCCTCACCTCTGGAAGCCTGGCTGGCTTGGAAGGGATGGAAACCTGCTCCTAATGACAGACTAGGAATAATTCTGGCTGTTACCTTAATAACAAAACCGACAAATGCCTGTGAGCTGCCTTTAAATTGCCAGAAGGAGCAAAAAATGCAAGGCATGTGTTTAGGCAGAGCCTCAGTCTCTGGGTGTTTTTGAGAGGAAAAAAAATACACACAAGACTGTTTGCTTTTGGTTCAAGCCTCTTTTGTGATCCCCCTCTCTTGGATCGCTCTCTGGCTTTCGACAGCTCATGCTGTAGGTGGATGTTTGTGCTTGGAGATGTTTTTCCATATGCTTCTCATAGCTCCGCTCGCAGGTTTTGCACATGGGATGGGAGAGAGAGGTAGGCTGCTTTAATATCATATGATAATATGAAATTAGCTCCACTTTACATAAATTGAGACACCCAGGCGGTTTTAGGCCTGGGTAGGGTGTGCTGGGGGGTCGTGTCCTCCTTCCCCTCTGCCCAGGGTGGGAGGCAGCAGGATTGTGCATCTCTCTGTGCACACACGGCTCTTTTCTCCTGTAATCCTCTGCCAGCAGAGGGTGAATTCCAACCCGCGGTGGAAATTTAGGTCAAAGGTGCCTTTAGGTCAGAGGAATATGATCAAATTAGGGCCTTTTGTGTTTGCCTGTGTTGTTTTTTTTTCTAAAGGGACTTGCGTAGGCAGGGCTGCCTGAACAGCTTGGCAGATAGATGGGCAAATCCTGACCATCCGTAAATCAGGACAGCGCTGCCTGTGCCTGCGGGAGGGCTGGAATTTCAGCTGGAAAGGTCAGAATTGGTCCAGAGTTGGTTTTTAGCCAGGGATACATGGCCCTGCAGGGAAGGAAGAGGTGTGGGCACAGCTGGCAGAGCCCCCCACGTGGCCGTCTCAGGGGAATTGGCTCAGGGACTTCCCTGGCCTGAGAGGTGGAGGGATTAAAATCTTATCCCTTGGGAAAAGAGACATCATCCTGCTGGCTGTGAGCTGGGAGGTTTCCACCAAGGTCCCTGCTGTCCTGGGGATGGGGGAAGTTTGTTCCTGGCACTGCATTGCCCCAGCTCCACTGGGAAGAGCTGGTGGGATTCTCCCTCATCCACTGTGTGTGGGATCCCATGGGAGCTTCCTTTGGTCCTGCTTGTGCTGTGGCTGCCTTTTGAGTCGGGCAGGCTTGGTGAGGCACCAGGCTCTGTGGAGGGTGCTGAGCTCTGGCAGGATGGATGTGTCAGCGCAGAGGTGCCTTTCCCCAGACCAGGAGGCGGTGCTGGGGAGTCGAGAGAGGGATGGGATGTGTGATTTCTAAACGAGCCCCTCTGAGCTCCTCCATGCCTCTCCCAGCAGGAATGAACCAGCCATTAGCGTAACTTCCAGCCACACAAGCTCTTGATCCTCTCTGCAGCTGCTCCGTGGCCACACTTGAGGCAGCATCACTCTGGCTGAGCTCTCGGCCGGCAGAAAGAGCCACGAGCGGGGAGAAGGCGCAGGGAAATCCGGCCTTCCGCTGGCAGCAGGCGTGAGGATTGGGGAGGAGGGCAGTAATTAGGTTTGTGGTTAAGCGCTTCATCCGCTGGGACCTCTTTGCTGCGAGGAGATCGCTGTGCTTGTGCCAAAAATCAGCTGTCACCGTGTCGGGGTGTTAATCTGTGCCGTGGTCCTTCCTCCGGGATGGGGGAATGCTTGGGATGCGCCAGAGCACCCAGTGCTGTGCCGGCTCTGCTCTGGGCCACCCCTTGGGAAGCGTCAGGGCTGAGAGTGGAGAGGAAAGCGTCTCTCTGCTGCTCAGCCCTCCAGGCTGGCTAATAATAACCTTCCCCCGGGCCGCCCGAGTGTTCATTCATGAATGTTTGCAAAGTGCTTCAGGTCGCAGAGGCGGGCGCTGCGTGTGGGCTCAGCTCCGTGGGCTCCAGCACTGCCTGCTCTGGGAGTGTGAGCCGTGGCAATGGCACCCACCGTGGCACGGGGAGCACAGTGGCTGTGAGGCTGAGCCTGCCTGCTGCAGGGGCACTGTGCTGGATCCTGCTGCCATCCTGCATCCCACTGCCCTCGTGCATTTGATTGCTGTCCTGCATCCTGCTGCCTTCCTGCATCCCATTGCTGTCATGAATCCTGCTGCCCTCCTGCATCCTATTGCCCTCCCTCATCCCATTGCCATTGTTACCTCATTGCCCTCCCGCATCCCTTTGCTCTCCTGCATGCCATAGCCATCCTACATCCTGCTGCCCTCCATCCCACTGCCACCGTTCCTCCCACTGCAATTGTTCATCCCATTGCTCTGCTGCATCCCACTGGATCCTGCCCAAACCATGCAGGATTCCCTCGTGGGTGAGGACAGGGGAAGAAGGGGCAGGTAGGTGGCAGGTTCTCGCTGTAAATAGCCTAAAAAAGCAGCTTTCATGAAGAAATACAGTAGTTATCGTTGCTGTCTGGGCCACCACAGCCTCTTAAAATGTGTTTGTTTTCATCCCTGACATTAAGGCGAGGGCTAAAATAAGAGCTGCAATTTCCAGACACTTCTGTGATTAGTGATAGGCAGGAGTTAACCATTCAGGCTTAAATTAATTGTGCTGTGGGAGAAGGTTTTTTGGTTTTGTTTTTTTGTTTTTTGGTTGGGTTTTTTTTTTATTATTGATGCATAATGTATGATGAGAAAAAGTGAAAAAATAATTAAAGTCTGAAGAGCGCTGCATGGATTCATTCATTATGAAATCTGGGTCAGCAGCCGGAGAAGGAAAACAAGGAGGGGGGGGCTGCTGGAGTGGAAAAACAGGACTTCAGAAGCGCTGCAGGCATCGGAGGAATTCGCGAAAAGGCCCTTTTCAGGCAGCCTGGGAAATCCGAAGTTGCATCGTGGCTGCCCCCCGAGGAGGAACGTGCCTGTCGGGAATGGGAGGGGGAGAAGGGATTCCCTCTCCTGTCTCTCTGCTCGTGGCTTCTCTTCCAGCCGTGGGCTGGGGGCAGGCGCTGCCGTGCTGAGCCAGCAGATCCGTGCGGAGCTGGCGGAGGGGAGAGCCTGGAGAGGTGGAAAGGGCTGTGCTGGGGGTTTGCAAAGCTGGGGCTCAGCAGCGGCTTGTCTTGCTGTGAGCATCCCTATGCCACAGGCATCCCTGAGCCATGACATCCCTGTGCTGTGGCATCCCTATGCCATGAGCTCCTGCAGTACCCACCTCTGTGTGCACCCCAAACCCTCTCATTTTTATGCAGCAGAAGAGCTTGGAGAGTTGCAGCGATGGGTTTGCAAACAGCAGCGGGGACCAGAGCTTGGCTGCGATGTATGGAAGTGGTGGGAGGCACAGGCTCCGCTCGCGCTCCTGTTGCTTGGATTTTGGGATTTCAGTCCTTGTGTAGGACACAGCTAATTGAATTGCAAAGAGTGTGGTTGAAACTTGGAATCTTCCCCATTGGCAGGAAGCGCAGAGATTTCAAACTGTGCTTTTGTTCTGATTTAGGAGAAAAATGCAGTATTTTTGGAATTTAATCGCAAAATGGAAATTCCCCCCCTTCCTCTTGCTCTGTTCACAGGAAGCACAGTCCAAATTGATTGGACTTTGCAAACAGTCAGCATTCATCCTTGGGAAGTACTTCCATTGCATGAGCATTCATCCTTGTGAAATAATTTTCTGACCCAGTCACATTAAGAGCTCTTTGGAGCAAGGACTCTCCATCCCTGTGCCCAGCAGAACTGAGTCGTGATCCCGGTGGGAGCTTTTGGGCTTTCCTTTCAAGCAAATATTAATTCTCGCAGTGCCAGGAGAAGCTTCCTCTTGCCTTGCCCCACTGAACAGCCACAGGAGCGTGGAGTTGTGCACCACACGCCTGGCTGCTCCCGGGGAAGCCCTTTGCTCTCGCTGGTGCACACGCGGTTTTATCCTTCTCTGAAGATACATTCCCTGCTCTCTTGCAGATCTACTTGTGTCATGTGGGGACCATAAATAAATTGATGTTGAATTTAGATACTCGTGTTGCAGCAGTGAGGGTGATATAATCTTGTGCGCAGCAGACATGGCAGAATGGGATGGGTTTAAGGATGGATATAAATGTGTATTGATCAGCCGGTGGCTGCGGTGCAGGCGGATCTGCTTTTCCCTCCCAGTGAACTTCTGGGATAGATCCAGCTTCGTGTGAGGGCTGTGGTGGTGACACAAGTGGCAGAGCAGCAGTTTGGGTCCCCTCAGGGTCTGGATCACTGGAGCTTCTTGAATCACCCCATCCCCTTCCCTGGGTAGCAGCATCACTGGCTGTGACACTTTCTCTCGAGGTATCTGGTTTCTCTCCTGCTCCCCTCCTGCAAAGGCCAGCCTGATTTATTTCCAGGCTATGCAAAAGGGATGCTTTGGCGTGGGGAGTGCTGGGAAGAAACAGTTAAACTGGAGATGCTGGGATGTTTTCCCACACGGTGAATGGTGGGGGAACACAGAACACATATTGAATTGGAGGGAAGTAATAATGCTTCTAATTTTCCTGTGTGATTTAATAAAAATGTAAATTGACTTCGGCTGGATGACTCACTATGGAGGGTGGTGTCGATCAAGATTGATTGGTGGCTGCACGAAACCAGTTGGGCTTTGTTCCTTCTCCTCAAAGGCAACTGGAATGGCTCCGTGGTGATGGTGAGGCAGTGGTCTGGCCCCAGGGCTGCCAGATACCCCT
Organism: Scytalopus superciliaris; assembly: GCA_013400415.1. Lineage (NCBI taxonomy): Eukaryota > Metazoa > Chordata > Aves > Passeriformes > Rhinocryptidae > Scytalopus > Scytalopus superciliaris. Next base: position 80,940 of record VXBX01006286.1, on the reverse strand, counting down.
CCCAAATACCTGCTGAGCCCCTCATCCTGTTTGGCCACAGCATTTTGGGGACAGGACATGGGGGAGAGTAAGGTGGGCAAAGCCTTGTGGCTTTATCCAGTGTCAGTGGATGTCTCTGTTGGGAGAGCAGTCCCAGTGCCATTGGAAGGCAGGTCTCTGCCCAGGACTTGCTGTGTCAGGAGATTGGGTCAGGATTTGGCCCTGGAGCAGGAGGGTCTTCCATCCTCCCACTCCTGCCAGGGCGAGCGAAAGTGTGCCAGGACACTGCACTCTGACCCGGGTTCAGCTCTGGACACTAATGGATTACAAATAACAATAATAAATTACAGGAGATGGGATAATCTACCTACTGTAATGTTGTATTACCATGACTGTTAGTTATATATTAATGTATAATTGTATTACATTAGCTACATATGCATAAACCTTGTGCTTCAGGGCCTCAGCCAGCCTTTAACTCTGTGTGGTTCACAAAGAAACTTCAGCTGGGGGTTGTTATCCCACGTCCCCCCTCTGGCATCCAGGCACCCTTTGCTAAGGCATCTCCAAGACTTCTCCATCTGCTAAGGTTTTTGCAACCCAGGAGCATTGCTGCTGCCTCATGTCTGCTGCTCATCTCTCCTGGGGTACCCGTCCCCATCTCCTGGCAATGCAGATGGGGAGATGGGCTCCTGAGAGCAGGGATTACAGGGGATGCTGGGCATGGGAGGGATCTGTATATTTTGCAGTGGAAAATAAAGCCCCCTACATCCCCTTGGCCCCGTTAGCTTTGGCTTCACACCTGAGTGGCGCAAGGCAGGGCTGTGGTGTGCGGGGCTGTGATTGCTCCCCAGCAGATACTTGGCGTGACCAAGACCCAGTTCTGTCGAGAGTAATGAAGTGCGAGCCCTTCCCTTCAGTTATTTTTAATGTGGTTCTGCTCAGGCTCTGGTAAATCCGAAGGAGCTGCTTTTTGTTTGCAGAGCCTCCCCCTGCGCCGCCGGATTGCTCAGCTCGGGGTAAATTGCTCGCTAGGTTGTGAAGCTGGATGGACTCAGATCCATTTGGTTTTGGGCTCTCCCTGCTCTGATTAGCGTGGATGCAGGTGCTTTTCCTGATGCTGTGACTGGGATTGAGAGTTTGAGGGTCTGGGTTGGTGCCTGTGCTGGGGGTGACAGGGCAGTCAGGGATAAAGGGGCTTCACTCTTCCAGGAGGGTTTTCCAGCCGAGGAGGATGGTCTGAGGGCTGTGTCTCTGCCCTGCCAGGGGACAGACTGGCTTTTAGCAGGTCCAGCCCCGCTTGCTCTGCTTTTCCTGGGAATGCAGATGTGCTCTTCACTATTCCCATCTTTTGCTGAGTGGTGCCTGCAGGGATGGTTGATGTGGCATTTGGAGGGACAGGAGATGGGAATTCCTGTCCTGCTCCTCTTCCCACCATCCTGCCTTTAATTTTTGACCTCTCTCCCTTCTTTTCCTGAGAGCGCGAGAAGCAGAGGCAGGAAGCGCGGGCTGCTGCCAGATGGCTCGAAATGTAGCATCTGTAATACTTTATCAGAAGAAATTACAGCCGAATCGCTCTCCCTGATTAAACAGCCTGTCCAGATCCTCTGTGAGCCAGCTGGACAATCTCACCCTCTCGCGACAGGAGGGGAAGCCACGGGAGCTGGGGACATGGGAAGGAGGGTGGCAGAGGGATGCTTGGAGGAGGAGAGGACTGGACCCTTCTGCAGCGGGGTGGGCATGCTGCAACCTCCCTGGGCACATCCCAGCTCCTGCCTTTTGCTTTCTCATGGGTAGCCATGGGGTTTGGAGGTGAGCATCCCTCCCTTGGAGAGCAAGGGAGACGGAGGCCCCTTTTGTTGGTTTTCCAAATCTTTTCCCCTTTGAAAAACAACACTGATGCCTGTGGACTGATGATTTTGCTTTTGGAAGTTGTTGTTGAGAAAAGGCAGAGTGTAAGGGACACCCTGGACCCCTGGGGCTGGGTGTAGCATCACCCCCAGCCTCCCACCCCGCCCTGCTCCCTGTGTCTCCGTGGCTGGGGATGCTGTAAAAGCACCTGGAAAAAGGGGGCAGGCGAGAAGGGAAACTGAGGCAGGGTGGAGGGTGGCTCCAGGATCTGTAAGGTCGTCTGGAATGCTAGTGAGAGTTAGATCCAGAGTTTAAGCCTCTGAGCAACCTGTCCTCTGGCTCACCCTGCCCTCGTGCTTGTACTGAGCGCGGTGGCCAAAGCACGGTGCTACCGGTTTCAATGGACTTGGCGTGCGGACGGCTTTTCTATGAGTTCACTCTGGCTGGCTGGTGAGACGCAGGCGTGGACTAAAGCCACTAATTTCCACTAATGCTGGTGGAAAAAAGTCTTGCTGGCATGAGCAGGGACTGCTTTCCCAGACTGCTGCGTGCGAGGGGCGAGCGGCTGTGTGGCGTGGGGGAGAGGGGAAAAGGAATTTGCATACAGGCGTACAAAGCTGTTTTCTTCCCTGATTTGCTTGAAGTGGTGACCAGATTTTTTTCCTAAATGGGAAACAGGAGGAATCTGTGCTCTTAAAATGTGTGGAATTAGCTGTAGGCTGTAGGAAGTTTGTGTATGAAACACCTTAAACAGTGGAGAAAGGTGTTGAGTGTCTGCACGTGAGAGGGGCATATCCGGAGTCTGAATGTGGCCTGACATGGGATGCTCTTGGCCAGTGCCTGAGCTGTCCTGCATCCACATCCCACATCCTTATGCCTCTCCATCAAGCCTACACAGATCCATCCAGCCAGTGCTGGAATCTGCCACAGGCACGGATGTGCTTATCCCTGTCATCCCTCTGCCCTTGGTGGGGAAGAAGTGCTTGGCCCAAGAAAAGACCTGAAAAAGCACATTTTCCATTCAAATCCAGTGGGGTTTGGCTGAAAGGAGGCAGGTGGAGCAATGACATGGGAGGCCTTTGGGTCTCCCAGCCTCCTGGGGCTCAGAAAGGGATGCAACCATAGGTCCTGCATGGAGGAGGATGGAGCAGCAGCTTCCCTGGGTGGTGGAGCCTTTTTCCTGCAGCAGCCTCATGGGGGACTGGGCCAGAGGAGGGGAACTGTACACCTGGAGAAACATTATCCCTTTCCTCGTCTGTAAATATTTTATGAGTAGATTAAAAATTGAAGCCAAAATGAGCTCTGCCATCAGAAGAAACCGGCTCGGTTTCAAGTTCTGTTTAAGTATTTTTCTTTATAATGTAGCTGTGTCAATTAGAAAATGACATTGCTATTTAAAATGCTGTTCCGTAGCCCTCTTTAATTAAGGCAGCGATATAATGCCAATCTGCTCTCATTAATGAATTTTTAACAATCAAAATGAGAGCTGAATGACGCACAGTTGGATTTGCAGCGCGGGTGTTTTCTCCCGGAGCCTCTGACGGCAGAGTTAAAGGAGCAGCGGCTGGAGAGGGAGAAAGGCAGTTCCTCCTCGGGCTGAGCAGCTGGAAAATCATCTCAGATGCTGCGTGGTGGGTGTTGAAGGACCTCAGCCCTCTCTTGGCACCCAAGAGCCATCCCTGGGGGAGAAGGTCCTCCTGAGGCTGATGGGTGGCTTTGTGTGACCTGCGCCGTAGCACTGTGAAAAAGTAAAGACATGTCAAAGTCCTGGGCTGAAACACAGCTGAAAATAAAGATGTGAGTGTGGTTGTGAGCCACCTCGAGGGTCATATCCTGTCTGCTTCAGCATGCCCTTGCTGCTCAGGCTTGCTGGGTCTCCTTGGAGCATCCCCTGGCCCAGTTTCCCCTGGAATCGTGCAACACCATCATTTAACTGAGGCAGCAAAGCATGTGATGCAGTGCCAGGGTGTGCAGCTTTGAGACCCCGAAGGAATACCTGATTTCAGCCCTCTTCCCTGCAAAGTGTTTCTTTTTTAGTTTTGACAAGGCAGGGTAGATTAAAGATGCTCCAGCACCTCAGCTTGTGCTAATTGTCTCCCATTGTTTGATCAGGAAGCCTTTTTTCCCAGTGGTGATTATCTGGGATTGCTGGAGGAGCTCTCTCCCCTCTGGTTCTTCCTTCAAGGAGGCAAAACAAAAACAGGAATTTGTTTGAATAATAAAAAAATTAGCCAGGCGTGAAAAGCTTAAGCGCAATCATTTCCGTGGCCTGCTTTGATTTGAGTTGATATGATTTGTGTGCTCTCTTATCCTTCCTCCCTCTTTCCTCTTCAACACCCACTCTTTGCTCTGGCCTTTCCCTGACAAGGAAATTGGGTGTTTTAGGAGTAGTGTCTGCATGGTGTGTGTGCCTGCATCTGGGGCAGGAGGGCTGCAGGCTGGAGAGCAGCATCTGTCCTGTGCTCCAGCATCCAGGAGGATCCAGCCTGGGATGCAATGGGGATTTCTGCAAGTCCCATCCTTCTTCTGGTGTCTGCTGCTCAGCTGGTGTCTGGTGACACTCTTGGAGACCTTGGACCCAGGTGAGCCACATGTGTGTGGTGAAGTTTGCTTTGTAATTGTTACAGAAGTTTTGCTTTCAAATAGCTTTGTGTCAAGGTGGAGTGACCAGCCCGGAGGGGCTGGACCAACCCCCAACTCCCTCGCCAGTGAGAGCATTGGGTGAGTGGGTTGAGGTTTCCTGGCTGGGTTTTTGTTGCCATAGGGAAGAGAATTGAAGCCTGGAAACCATCCTGTGGGTGAAGGGAGGAAGTGTAAATGTCTAGGAAAACAAGGAGAAAATAGCAGCAGCAGCACCACATCGTTGTCCAAGCCCAGCATGAGTCGGTACAAATTCTTCTGGCAGATGGGAAAGGCCAGTGGGGTCATGTTTGTCCTTCCTGGCATACATGTGCCCGGCACCACTGGCACACCGGGCTATCAGCCATGCCACGGCCCCGGGAGCGGGACAGCCATCCCGAGAACTCTGGCTCCATTCCCTTCTTGCAGGGCTGTGAGGGAGAAGAATGTATTCATAGCGAAAAAAAAAAAGTGAATATATTCTCTGATGATTTCGAGAGGAGGAGGAAGAAGCAAAGGCGGCTTTGAGCTTTTGCCCAGGAATAGCCAGAGATCTGCTTGGAGGCTTACATCCCACTGCCGATAATTTTGGAGCTGAATCATCTGCATTTTTGCTGTTCCTGAGACAGCGTCAGGAATATGCATCCCCAGGGTGTCAGAGGCACATTTTTGCGGGTTGACAATGGACCTGATTAAGAAAAACAACCCAAATGACATCTCGCGCCGACATCCTTGAAGTCTGGACTCCTGTTGCTCGTTTTCCATTCAGACGCTGCAAGGGATGAGCGTGGCCAGGGTTGTTTTTGCAGCAGCGTCGGAGCCAGCCCTGTTCACGCTCCGGACTGTGGGATGATTAAAGCCCATCTGCGGAGCTGCCGCGGGAGAGGAGGCGGAGGGGTGGGAGGTGCAGTTTGGAGGGGCTCTGCTTCAGCCTGAGCATGGGGGTGGCCCCGATGGTGCTGGAGCCATCAGGGAGGCCTCCTGTGGGTGCTGATCCGGGTCTGGTGCAGCTCAGGGAGCAGGTGGAGCTGCAGTGCCAGCGCCTCCGGACACCATCAGCCCTGCTCAGGTGTTGGGTCACTCTGACCCCGGGCCAGCACAGGGGGGTCAGCTGGCGGTCACTCAGGCTGTGGCCTCACAAGGTTGGTGCCCTCATGGCCCCCTGCTGCCACTGCTGCAGTGAGGGGCAGGTGTGCCCAGCCTGGGCACTCCCAGAGCATCCATCAGAGCTGGTTAACATGAGCTGTGCACCAGCCAGCCCAGCCCTCAAGGCACCAGGGTCCCACCTGCCCTGTGGCACCCATCACTGCCTGGCTGAGCACCTGCCAGGGCAGCACAGGAGTGTCTTAACCTGTCCTTCCCCAGGCAGGGATGCCAGGCACTGCAGGTGCCACGTGTGGGGATGGCTGTGGGGATGGCACAGCCCTGCCGGTGCTTCCTGACTCTTTGCTTGCTCGAAAGACAGGGCAGAAGAAGAGGAGAGGGTGCATGGCCGTGCTGCTCCTCAGGGAGCTGAGCTGATGCATGTCTGGCTGGCACTGCAAAAAGCAGAGTCCTGGCTGCTCCCCAACAGACATGGAGTGGGGGGACAGATTTCTCCTCGGAGAGAAATGCCATTTGTCACCCAGCCTGGTATCAGGCGTTGGCCACAGGGCTGCTCCTGTCGCATCGGGTGCTTCCCGAGCGGCTCCGCAGTCTGACATTGCTCCTGACCTGCAGCGAGGGGCTGTGGGGCCCGGATCCTTGGAGCCTGCTGCTCCTGGAGGTGGGGAAGGGAGTGAAAATTAAATCAGAGGGACCCGTGAGAGTGCAAATTGCTTTTTAAGGAGACCCTGGAGGAAAGCTCCCAGGGCTCCCCTGCATCTCTGGGGCTCTGCGGCGCACAGCCCGTCAGTGGGGACAGGGCTGGCATCCCCAGGGTGCCACTGCAAGCCCTCCTGGGTGTGCAGGGAGCTCTCTGTTTGTCACCTGTTTGTGAGCCCGGCTGCCACGTATTTTCCTGTGTCCAGGACATGCCAGCTCATCACTGGGATTGTCACAGTTTCACTGGGGTGTGGGAACTTCCTAGTGCCAGGGATTTTGGGTGTCTGTAAGGACAGAGGCAGCATTCACCAACTGAGCCGGCACATCTGTGTGCCTTGTGTGTGTGCCCCACGCCAATTTGTTTTCTTCTTCTGTCTCTGCTTTTGTGACTTTTCTGTCTTGAAAGTCCCTTTATTGCTTCTCACACTGATTTACTGTCCGTGCAGCTCTTGCCCTGCAAGAGACAGGCACCTGGGGAGCTGGGATAGACCTGGCTCAGCCAGAGGACAATCCAGCCCCACCTCCATCCTCTCACACCTGCTCTCTCCCAGCCAGCGAGTTTCATTAATGTACTAATTTGGGTTAACACACTAATTAAGAGTGTCTGTGCCACGTCCTTGGGAAGGCAGCTTGGCTCCTGGGTGCTAATGGAGCCGCTGTCACAACAAACACCACGGCACACACGTGCTGCTCATCACTGAGCCCAGCTGGGCAGGACTGGGATCCCGGCACCCTCCTGCCCACGCCATGGGACAGGAGCTGTCCCTGGCAGCATTTTCTGTCCCTGTGTCCCTCATGTCCCCAGGGGAACAGAGCAGGGCCAGCGCTGCCTCGCTGCATGGTCCCGACTGCAACCCACCCACCAGCACAGACACCAGACTCCTGCCTCCATGGGTAAGGCTGAGTTAAGGGGTGGATTTTAATATATTTTATAATACTGAATATATTTTAGTAGTAAATTTTCTGCTAAGTGGTGCTTTGGAAGGTCAGACACAGTTTGTGAAGTCTGGCTGAATTCAGTGAAGTTTGATCTCCCCATAGAGGACCTCAGTATTTTTAATACTTCTTCCTCTTCTGATCAACCTTCCCCTTCAAAATACCGTTTTCCCTGTAAAAATAGACCCGTGCTGGCCAAACAGCCCCAGATGAGACTCGGCGCTTGCTTTGAGCTCGGAGTAAGCGCTGCAGCTGGACAACAAAAACATTTTCCCTGCTTTTCTGGCCTATTGAAAAGCCTGGAGGTTTGGGGCTTTGCTTTAACCCCATCCTTTCCATGTGCTCGCCTTTCCCAGTCCCTCATTGCCAGCGGGAAGCTGGGACCCATCCCTGGTAAGCACCAGGCAGGATTGCCGCTTGCCTGCGCGGCACTTTTCCGTGTCTGAGCAGCACGTTCCCGTGTTGTCGTGAAACAGAAGACAGGATAATTAAATTGCCCTTTTCCCAGCAAAATGTTAGCGCCGTCTCCGCGCCGTGGCGGCCTGGCCGTGGCTCCTTGCCAGCCGCACATGCCTCGCTCCTGATGGAAGGTGTGAAAAGCGCCGGGCTGGTGATTAGTAGGGGAGGTTATGTGGTTATTTGTCATCCCTCGGAAGGAGAGCTGCAGGATGGGGGATGCCGTGGAGGGGTCTTGGGTGCCCCCGCCGGTAATTCCCATCCTTTAAGCTGGGGCTGCTCGAGGACTCCGGGCGCGGATAATCGAGATATTCTTGTCATTAAGCCTCTCAAGGGTTGCAGGTCTTAAAAAGGGCTCCGGCTGTCGAGTTGCTGCGCCGCCGGCTCGGAGGGGGCTGGGGCTCACTGGGGTTGGGGGGCAGTGGGGCAGCAAGGAAAGGCTCAGGAGGTGATGCCTCTGGGTATGGAGGTGCATCAGTGTGGCTTTGGCAGCTCTGCTGGTCCGAGCTGGCAGGGAAATGCTTCCAGTGCTGGAGGGCAGTCCCTGGGAAGCATCATCCCATTGCTGCCTGGCTCTGCTTCCATCCTGGTCCCTCTCTGAGGTGGTGTGCTGTTCCATGCCTAGTAAGAAGCGGCTGGAACAAGCTCATGGCAACCTCATGCAAAGGCAGAATGTGTTTACACTGTTAGTCACCCTTCCTTGCCTGCTTTTTTCTCTCCTTCCCTCCTCCTCCACCCTCTGCCACCCCAGATCCTCAGATCCATCAGTGTTACTGTTTTGCCTTCAGCTATAACCCTGCTAGTTGACTTACCAGAGCTGGCTCTCCCTGGCCGTTGTCACCCCTTCCCTCCCCTCCCCTCCCCTGAAATATTAACGCCACAAATCACGAGCGACAGCCGCTCGGCTGGAGCCCCGTCGCTCACACGCCGGCCGGGAGGAGGTGTTGGAGGAGGGATGGCACACGTGGTGGCTTTGTGCTTCTCCTCAGGGCTGTGTTTTGCTTCCAGGGCAGAGGGAAATGGGTGAACCCACTTTTAAAGCTGGGGAAATGGAAGGGTAGAGCATCAAGGCTTGGGGTGTGGGCTCCTTCCCACCTCTGTGCCTGTGTCTCTGTGGTTTTCCTTTCCCCCATCCAGCCAGGCCCAGCTTGGCCGTTGTTTTTCCCTTTCAGCAAACTTCATGGGTGCTGGGAATCATGGAGCTGAGCTGGGAAGGAGTCACATCTCCACACCACCTTTGCTGTGTGGGGACAGTGGTGGGGAACTGTGGAGTTTCCGTGCTTGGTGGATGATGGAATTGCTCACATGAGGACGAGCTGGGAAGAGCAGATGTAAAGGAGATTACGGGCAGCTTTTTTGCACGCGTGTGTGCACATGTGCAGCCAGGCAGGCAGGGATGTGAACTGCGAGACACATGTGAGCCTTGCACCCTCTCTGCATAGCCTGGAGAGCCAAACACAAGGGAGAGCAGAGGAGAGGTGTGACCACAGCACTGGGGGGTCCACAGTGGTCGAGAGGCAGCACTGGGGTCATGGCTCTTCTCGTTGGGCTCATGTTGCTAAGGAGTGGCTGTAGCTGCCCAGGGATGGGTTTGCAGTGTGGGGAATGGGCAGTGCTGTGACGTGGGTCAGTCTCTGGCAGTTCCTGTTAGGATCTACAGGCAGATCCTCCTGGGATCCCTCTGTGCCTCAGTTTCCCCCAGCAGCAAAGCAGGAATGGGATGGCTGTGGCTGGCTGGAAGGGTCGCTGCCCATGCCGGGTGCATCCCCACACACCAAATCAGTTCAAATCATACTCTACTGTAGCAAACAGCATGCTGGATCATCCCATTGCACCAGGAGCTTGCCAGAGCCCCAGACTTTTCCTGGAGAGAGGTGGGAGAGCAGGTGCTGACCAACCTGTTTGGCTTTCATGGCGAAAATGACAGCAGGGATGGGAACGGCGGGACCCGGAGGCATGGGCAGCACTGCTCAGGGTAAACACAGACATGGGTTTGCTTTTCTCTCCCGTTCCCACAGCGATGCATTTACGAGGTTTATTTCAGCTCTGCTCCAACAGCCCCCCAGGACAGATTTGGGAAGGGACACCCCGGCGCGGGGAGCGGGCGCGTGGCGGTCGCTGCTGCCCGCGGGGCCCTGGCGCTGCCGCCGGAGCCGACCTTCCCTCTCCGCTGACCTTCATGCCCATCAGCATCAGCTGTGCTGCCTCTCCGCATCTCGGGATGCTGGCGGGGGCAGTGGCTGGGGTGTGAGGCTGGGCAGCTGTTCCCAGGGGGTGCAAGGGGCTTGGCAGAGCCGGGGAGAGCTGGGGGTGCACTGGGCTGGATAATTCAAGGACTTTGGCTCGCTAACAGAGGTTAAAAGGGGAGTGGTGTGATCTGCTGGGAAAATCATTCATGGGAACCTCTGCTGTGGTGCTGCTCATTAGCCTCCCCCATTGCTCTTGGGGGGGAGAAAGGGAGGGTGGGAGAGCTTTTGTGCCAGAGCTGCCCACCAAGGAGCAGCCAATCCCCGTGGCCTGTTCCTGAAGGAAATAAAGATGTGACTGGTGTGGAAAATCCGTACAGAATGGGTGCCCCTGGAGCAGCTGCGAAGGTATAGGCACTGGGTGCTGCTCGCCCCATGGGGGGTTGCCACTGTACCATGGGGTGATGGGGAGCAGGGTGCTGGATCTGTGTGGGTGTCAGTCTAAAGATCCCTGGATGCACAGGTGGGAAGGGCAGGGACAGTTGGCAGGAGATGGTCCCTGTTCCCAGACTGCTTCCCAGAGTCTCCCCTCTGGCTTGGCTCCAGCTCTCCAGGGGGATCCTGGGAGGTGTTTTGATGTTACTGACTGGAGTCACCAAGAAACAACAGTGGGATTTGACTTCTTTAGCTTATTCCATCATGACTTTGTGCCATATTGAGGGACAGGTTGGGCATTGCCTGGGTGAAGCAGTTGGAAATATCTGTCCTCTCAGAGTGTGCAAGAAACCCCTCAGCTGTCACCCAGGTGTCACTGGAGGGGTTTTGGACCAGAGCACAGCCAGCAGCTTGTGTGGATGGCCTGGATCATCCCTTGAGCTGAAGTGTGCCCCAGCCTCTACATGGTCCCTTGAGCCATCCTATTCCCACAGAAGCCCAGGGAATGCCATAAGGAAACGGGTGGCAAAACCACAATGCGGAGGTCTCCTCAGTGCTGCACCCAGAGCGTGTGGTGTGTTTGTGCCCTCCCACACACAGCCTCAAGCAACATCCCCCTTTTTTTGGAAACATCTCTTATACCAAGCTGCTGGAACGATGGATGCCTGAGCTGCCCATCAGCTGGATTACAAATGAGAAGAGCCATCACCCCAGCTGGGGTACCCCAATTTCCATGGGCTGTCAACACAAAGGCATTTTAGGACTCATGGTTGAACTCAATCAGTGCTTTGCTTCTGGTCCCTGCCCCGTGTCACCCGTGCCTGCACCAGCCCTGTTTTGGCCCGCTGTGCCAGCTGAGCCAAACCCAACTGATGCTCCAGGAGACCCTCCTGATTCCCCATGGTTTTTTTCCTCTTGGGCCTGTTCCAAAGCCCATCGAGAGCCCTGGGAGCCCTTCTCAGATGACTCTGACTGAGAAAAGAAAGTGTTGAAATGCCACAGGAAGTGCTGTTTTTCCGAGATATCTGCCTTGACCAGAGATGGGATAAAAAAACCCCCTGATTTTGAATGAAAGGCTGGTTTTCTCATCCTGGGCTTCAGCTCTCTGAAGTTCATTTCAGCCAGGAACTGGCCAGAGTTTGGGCACAAAATGGGTGCAAGTGGCCCTGAGGGAGCTGCTGGATGTTGCTGTGGGTGCCACTCTACTGGGGCTCAGGAAGAAACTGGGAAACCAGGCTGAGTTTTATTCTTCCAGCTGGAACCTTGGCTTGGGTGCCCATGTGCCAGCTGAAGCAACCTTGGTGGGTCTTGAGAGGCAGATTTTGGCCACTAGGGACCCATCACACCCTGGCACACCAAGGGGAAAGTGTGATGATAATTCTGCATTTTTTGCATGCAGGTGCTGATGTCCTGAGGCATGGGTGGCCTGGAGGCAAATTCCCTGACTTCGGCCTTGTCTTTGGCTTTGGTTCCTTTTATTCACTCACAGCAAACATCTGCTTTAACCCACTGCAAGTCCATTATTGCCAACTTAACTGGACTCCCGTCAGGACCGGCTGTGCAAATACCCGGCAGCTGAGGAGGTGGCTCTGTGCTGCAGATCCTGCTGGGAGCAGCAGCTGCCCTGCTGCTTTGTACTCTTTCCCAGTGGCTTCCCCAGCTCAATGGATGGTGAGGAAGGGAGGGCTATAAAGTCACTTGCTGGTGTGACCTGGTGGGCTGCTGCTGGTGGGCTGCCCAGTGCTGTGACCCGCTACCCAGTGAGTGATGGTGGTTGGGGATTTCTGCAGCAATTCCCTCCCTTGCTGAAGCAGCACCCTTTCCAAAGCCTGTGTTACAGGAGTTCCTGCATCCCCTCTATGAGCAGCCCAGGAGCTGAGAGATGGGCGTAGAAGGGAACGCCTGTGGCATCCTGACACTAGCCTGACTCCTCTGTAGCACCCTAGAGAGGGATGGGAGTGGATGGGTGCCCATCTGTGCCCAGTGTGGGGCAGGGACTGGTCCCTCTACGTAGCTGGTGGTGGGCTTTGCACAGGACTAAGTCACCTTCATTGCTGCTCAGGGAGGAAGAGGTCACAATGTGAGACAGGCAGCGAAGGCAGGGACCAGTGGCACCACTGCTTGCCTGCCCAGTGCTGTGCCAGGTACCTGGCAAGGGGGCCAAAGCTTCCCTCTTTGAGAAAGAGGAAAAAATAATAATCTCCAAGCCAAGAGGCTCGGAGCTGCTGGGAGCATATTTATCACGGTGAAGAAAAAGGCTCTGTTCCCTGCCTCTCCGCAGCGGCTGTTTATCACACTCACAAGGGTATGGAGAAAATGTTCCATTTGTTGGGTACAGCCGTCAACCCACACAGCGTATAAATTAAGGGCTTTTACATGCAGAGTTCCCGAAATAAAACACACACACACACACACACAAAAGAGAGAGGAGTTCTGTATCGGCCCCGGCGCGCTGCCTCTCCCTGGCTGTCCCTGCGCCCCGGCCCCGGCCGGCGCTGGCTCCCGTTCAGGAATTCCACATTATCTCCGACCGTTTCCAGCTTCCTCAGCAGGGAACAGCTCTGCTTCTGTCTTCTTGCAGCCACATCTGGAAAGTGTTACGCCAGGGTGTCAGCCGTCAGAGCCGGCTGGTTGGCATGCGCTCCCCCCGGCACGCTCGCTCCCGACACCCTGCCTGCCATCCTGCCTGCTCCGTGCCTTTGCCTTCCTGCTCACCATGCTGCCTGCTCCGTGCCCTGCCTGCCTCCCTGCCTGCTGCACACCTTGCCTTCCTGTGTATTCAGTGCCCTGCCTGCCATCCTGCCTGTTCCTTGCCTTGCCTTACTGCTCACCATCTTGCCTACCTGCCCTTGCCCTGCCTGCCACTGCACTCAGATTTCAGGCTGCCTTCCCCAGACTGCTGTAGGGCTGAAGTTTCTCTGCCTCCCCTTTTCAGAGAGTTTTGAGGGAGCTTTATGTCTGCTGTTGGAAGACAGCACTACAGGGACCCCCAAGGGTTGACCTCTGCAGGGTTGCTCTGCTGTGGTCAGGGCTGCTCTGCTCTGATCAGGGATGCTCTGTGTAATCAAGGATGCTTTCCTGTGGTCAGGGATGCTCTGTTGCAATCAGGGATGCTCTGGCGTGGTCCTCATCTCTGCTGTGGTCCTTGGCTCTACTCCTTGCATGGGGAGACATGTGATGTAAATCCTCTTCACATACTTTGCAAGGACTCCCTGCCAGCTCAGAGGAGTTTTCAGTTCCTGGCCCTGCTTCTGGAATGGCAGAACCCGTATCTCTGAGCTGTAACACAGTAGGGGTGTGGTGCTGCATCTGCAGAGTGCTGGGAGGTTAAGGAATGGTGTTTGTGGGAGGTGAAGCCTGTGTGATTCTCCAGTGCTCTGGAAGGTGCTGGAGTGGTGCTCCCTGCACTGTGGCTTGCTTTTAATGCCTGCGAGTTTATCCCAATGGGATTTTTTCAGACGTAAGGGAGCACCTGGAGTGTAAAGGCATTTGGCTGCCATCATCAGTGCCCCAGAAGAAATCCCCACTGCACACTGAGATGCCCAGCTGGATGATCTGAAGGTCTTTTCCAACCTAAGTGTTTCTGATTGCAGCAGGACAGTTGAAAATGGAGGAGCTCCCTGTTGCACCCCTGTACTTTTGGGATCCCTCCGTGTTCCTTGTGGCACCCTGATCCTTTGCTGCAGATGTGGGTGATGCTGCACAGAGGGAGGGAACTTCGAAGAGTGCAGGTGGTTCAGGGACTGATGTACCTTTCAGAACAAAGGACATGGAGAGAGATGATGTCTTGTTTGCCAGAAGGGATAATGACAGTGACCTGGAAGCAGGCGTGTGTACCTTAATGACCGGCGTGTGCGGGGTCTTTGGCTGGGAGGGATGGTGGAAGTGGTTGGATGTGCCCTAACTTATCATCAGTGGGAATCAGACAGAGCTCCCTGCGGTTGGCTTATGGCTTTTTTCCCTTTTTTTGACTCTTAACCTGGCAGTCGTACCATTATGGGATTTTAAAATTCAAGGGGAAAAAAATGGTAAAGAAAACAGGCCTTGGTTTTATAGACCCTACAGATGTATCCGGCACCAAACTGATCCCAGATGCAGCTCCACTGTCAATAGTGTTACACGAGGGATCAATCCCCTTCATTGTTTTATGTGGCCTCTACAGCATCATCAGCTAATTAAAGCTAATGGGTCCCAGAGCAGCACTGACAGCATCTGATCCTATCAGCCTGCGCAGCCGTTTTAGCTTGACGGGCCACTCGGAGCCAGATCCTGCACTCCAGACCCTGGCAAAAGGCTGTATTGACTTGGGGGATCAGGCTACAGATCAATGGGAGCTGTTGTTAAACAAACATCGCTGGATTAATGTCAGCTCCGCAGGGGGAGGAGGTCGATGGCTGCTAATTCGAAAGGGGTGGGAGGGAGGAAGGGGACGTGGTGACAGCGGTGACAAGGGATGGAGGGGGAGAGGCCAGGCTCTTAAAATGCTCCCTGTGTCTGTGGCAGCATCGGAGTGTTTCTCAGTCTTGGATTTATCATCACTCTGGGTGGGAGGCTGTGCTGGAGAGGAACCCAGTGGTGGCTCCAAGGGCATTTGAGGTGCCTAAATCCCTTTGCTTTGTGTGTCAAGGGCACTGAGGTGGCCTTGGACACTCTCCAGAGGGGAAAGAGACCCCTGTACACTGGCCTTGACATAAACATCCCCCTTGTTGTGGTGGACCACTAAATCTTGGGTTCCTGCTTTCATTTTCTTGTGGCTCCTGTCCCTTGGCTGGGGCTCAGGGATGCCCAGAGATGTGGGTTGTGAAGATTCCCATTCCCACAGTTGAAGCACCCTGTGCTGTAGCCAATCTGTTTGAGACTCTCTTCTATTTCCCCCTCTTTTTTCTCCCATTTCTCCCTTGCTCAGAAAGTCTTTATCCCACACCTGCAGTAGCAGAGCTGGGGAGGGTCAATCCTGCAGGACCAGCTGTTGGCTTTGGACTTTGCATTCCCTTCAGTCCGTCCATGACTTTTATTGAGAGGAAGAGCCCGAGGAAGGCTCCCTCCCGCCACCTCCTTTTCATCCTTCACTCCCTTTATCCACATGTCTCTTATCGAGGGTGTTCCCGCTGGGGTTAGTGGGAAGACTGGAGCAGTTATTTGGACGCCAGGCTCAAAGGAGGCGGCAGGAACGCTCCCGGAGCTGTTCCCAGCTGACATCTGGGTGCTCGGCAGAGCTCCGGTGTCAGCACAGCTGAGAGCAGAGGAGGTGGGAAGCCCCAGACACCTGCAGTTTGGTTAATAAATATTTATTTGGAGGTGACAAATACTCTTCTGGATGAAGCCAAGTTAGCAGAAGGAGGATTGCGGGGGAGTGACGGGGTGTGCTTTTTTTGAGGGTTTACCATGGGGATGTCGAAACGAGCAGCTGATGAACCAGAGGATGTTGAAATCCACATTCATTTCCCTGACGCGGGCTGCCTGACGTCAGGGGGCACAGGAAACATCCCCCCTTGGCAAGAGAGTGCTTGGCACAAGGAACCCTTGTGCTGTGTGGATGGTGGTAATGTGGCTGAGGGCTGGGGTCGCTCTGCTCCCATGGGTAAGATGTGCTGGGAAGGGGTTAGGAGCCAGGAGGATGCCAGGTTGGAGTCTAGTAGGGATGATAAAAGGGCTGAAGTTTAATTCTTCTGTTAAAGAGGAGAATGAAGGGAGGGGGTGCTGACCTGGGGTGGGAGAGTGATGGGTGCTGTCATCTCTCCATGTCTCTGGTGGATGATTTCATGGTGCTGGGAGTGGGGACTGGGTGAATGCCTCGGGAACTAACCCTGGGGAAATGGGAAAAGCAGCTTCCATTTCTCCCCTGGTCCACATGTGTGTGATCTGGGGAGGGGAAACTTTCTGTATTGGGACTTTGAGGGACTTTCTGTGTATTAAGACCAATATTTAGCAGTCTGGACATTCTGGTGTCAAGAAATCTGGGCACTGGGGCTGCCATGTGCTGTTGGCAGTGGGGATGACCCCATCTTCCTCGACTGTGACATCCTTCCCTGCCCTGAAGCTGCTGCTCCTGTTAATGCTGAGTCCTGTATTGCAGAAGTGCCCGTGGCCCCTCCAGCTGCAGAGAGTGAGAGGAGGGAGGAGGAGTCCTGCAGCTCTGTGCTGGTGACTCACTGTCTTCTGGCTTCAGAGGAAGCGGCTGCTGGGATACTGATGTGCGTGGGCAGCAGGGCAACACTGGGCTCTGCCCTGCCTCATCCTGCAGCAGCTCAGCTCCATGCCATGCTGGAGCAGGAGCCTGGAATATGGCAGGATGTGGGTGTCAAACTCACTTGGTTCCTTGCAAGGCACATGCTCCCAGCACGTGGTCTGGTGTGTGGCACGTTGGGATGCTGGGCCAGTGTGATGCTCTTGGGGCAAACACAACCTGGTGAGAGACCTGCCTTGGGGCTGGCAGTCCTTGCTTGGCAGCTGTGCAAGCACCAGGCTTTTCAAGCTGCTTGATGTGAGCTCTCCTGGATGCTCCTGGCTCTGTGGGTCTTTGCACCCTGTGGTGCCACAGAGTGGGGAACTGCTGTTGTCCCCACTGCCACTTGCTCATCTTCCCTGCAGCTGCATGTGGAAAAGTGAAGTCAAACCTCAGGAAACTGCCAGCCCTGGTGTTGGAGGAGGCTTTACCCCACTAGGAGCCAGGGAGTGAAGCTGCCAGGCCACGTGTGAACAAGCAGAGGGGCTGCTGAGTGGCTGCTGTGAGCACAGGGGGTGGCAGTGGCAGAGCTGGCAGTGGCAGAGCTGGCAGTGATGGAGCAGGAGGGAACCCACGACCTGGGAGATTAATAATAGAAGTGCTGGCATCCGTTTTAGATTAGCGAGAGAAAGCTCAGTGCCCATCTCGCCCAGCATGTAACTTTAATGCCGAGATAATGAGCAATGATATTTATTTGTAAAAGATCTGGAGATATCGCTGCCCGGGGAGCAGCCAGGAGCTGTCAGAGCCCGCTTGGTCCCCGCTGCTCTCCCGGCTGTAACCCAAGCGCTCTGCTCCGTCCGGCTCACTTTTCACGCTCCAGCTCCGCTAACCGAGCAGGGCAAGTGGTCTGACGTGGAGCCCTGGCTAAGATTTGCTGAAGCTGCTTGTGATTTGGGCTGTGGCAGCGAGGACATGTTTGTCTTGCAGGGTGGGTTAGGAGTGTCTGCTGGCACCTGCGGGTCAAGCTGCCAGGACAGGGTTTAAACCCATCCCTGAGCCTGCTCTGACACCTCGGAGCATCAGGATGTGCCTGGGGAGGGCTGGCAAGGAGGATGTGGGATGCAGGGGGGAGATGGCATGACATCAGCTGAGCTGGTGAGGGGTGGGTGTTGTGGAGAGCCTGTGGCCAGGTCCTTCCCTCCACCAAGCCATTGTGCTGGCTGGGATTTTGGGACTGTTTTGGGGAGTCTGGGGAGACAACTTTTCCCAGTGGTGGGGTTTGCATCCTACCAGCAGGGACCATGAGGATGTTTGGGGATCCTGTGGGCACCTGGGCTCCTTCAGACCCCCGCAGTTTGGGAAGAGGGCTGTTCCTGCTTCCCTCAGCCTTCCTGGATTGGTCCAGGAGGGCTGAAGGATGCAAGCGCTGCCGTGCCCAGCGTAGTGTTGTGTAACTGGCCAGCAGGCAGGCTTAGGCTGCCTTTGGCAGGTGGGTGTCCCTTCCTTATTAAGCCATCCCCAGGGTAATTAGTGGGTTAAGTCCTGATGAGATAATGCTCCATTATTTTTGTGCTATTGGGGGATTAGGAGCAGTGGGATTTCTCAAAGGCTTTATCTCTGCTAAGGTCTTCGGGCTGGGCGGCACGTTTGCAGGCGGGCAAGAGGAGCTGGGCTCTGCCAGCCCTCCAGCACCATCACCTTCCCAATGCCCGTGGTGGGCACGGGGACAGCGAGGGGGGCTGTTCCGGGAGGAATCTCCTTGTAGTGCCGGTGCAGCCCATCCATCACGGCGCTCCCGTGGCGGGGGCTGCGTGCCAGCGGAGGCAGGAGGTGACACTTCCAAATAAACAGGGAGGTGGGTGGTGCGCGCCGAGGCAGGGAGCGGGGGGCTTCCCGGGGGGCTTCTCCCGTGATTTATGGCCAAGGGGCGACGCGGAGCTGTCAGCACAGCCTTTGGGAAGCTGTTTGCTAACAGTGCCGGTCCCTGGCTGTCACAGCAGCGTGGGCTGCTCGTGGGGGCTGCAAGGACAAACATCGCCCGTGGGCCGCTCCTGTGACACGAGCTGCTCCCATGCTGCTCACGCCCCAGCCAGAGACACCCTCAGGGTGCTGATGGGGCTGGCGTTCAGCCCTCTGGGAGTCCCAGAGATGCTCTTATGAAGGAGTTTGGATAGCTGGAAGCAGGAATAGAGTAAAATGTGCTTAATGAAACAGGCCTGGCGTGGCGGGGGCTCCCCTCCTCCTGCCACCTTGGTGCAGCCAGCCCTTGAGCCAGAGGGATGGAGCTGGCATTGGAGCAGGGAAGCAGGCAGGCTGGATGCGGGCCAGGCTGTGCACTTGATCCAAACACAGCTGGAGCTGATCTGATGAAGTGAGAGGTTAAGAAGAGAGCATCTGTTATCTAAAGGGGACACACAGTGGGAAACTGTAAGCTCTTTATTCCCCCCACCCTACCCCCTCTGTTCAGTGCATCATCCCTGACTTTATTTCTTTGATTTATTAAGGAAGCCTGCGCTTCCGGGGCTGTAATTAAGTGCCACTGTGTGAGCTTTTGATAGTGCGTGAATGATATAATGGTTTGCACGGTCGCCGTCTGCTCAAGTGCTTTAGGATCCAGATAACGCGGGGAGGGATTTGTGCTGCCCACCAGGAACTGTGGCAGTGCCGGGGCTGAGTCTCGGTGGGGCTCAGCTGAGCTCAGGAGTCCAGTGGAGGAAGCAGGGAAGGATGCAGGAGCCACTTAGCACCGTGGTGGGAACACAGTTTGGGAGGGGACCCATGACCCAGGGTGCAGCTCTGCTGAGAAGGGAGTTCACATCCTCTTGCAAAAGTCCATCACAGCATCTTTACAGGCTGCTGGAGGCTAAATCGGGTGCTGCCGCTCCCAGATGTCCTTGTTCCCTCCCAGCCACACATCCAGTTGTTCTGGCTGTGGAGAGGGGACCACGGACCCTCAGCCACCTCCTGTGTGCACCCAGGGGTGTTTTTAGGGTAGACATGGCTTGGACAACCGTAGCCTCAAAGAACAGTCGGTGCCAGCATCCCCAGCATCCTGCCTGATGAGGAGGTTTCCCTGTGCTGCCGGAGGAGTTTGCTGGCAGTGCTGGTGCAGAGCCAGGGGCTGGGCAGTGCTGGCCAGCAGCAGCTCCAGCTCCCTGTGCCAGCCCCTGGAAAGGGGCCAGTGCTCGGAGCCATGCGCAGCTGGAGGTGCCACAAGGAATTCACTGGGGCTCTGTCACCCTGTGCGCCCTCCTGGGCCTGTGAGGCGTTGCCTTGTGTCTCCCTGCATGAGCAAAGGCTCATGGACAGGGGGGACGTTTCTAGGCAGACATGCAGAGTATTTATTGCAATGCCAAGGGGAGGGTCTACTCTAAACCAGGAGCTTCAGTGGTCAGCTTTCATTCCCACTTGGCATCTCCGTGTGCCACACTCCGGGCTGCCTGGCACCGGCGTCTCTGGTCATGGTGTCCCTGTCCCTGTCGGTGTCCCAGGCTGTGATGGGACCTGGCAGTCACTGCTGATGTCTCTGGCTTTCCCCCAGGGCTTGATTCTTTTCCTAGGGTGGCTGCTGAGCCTCCCTCTGTGCCCAGCAGTGCTGCTCCCACACCCCACTCAGCCACACTTGGGCTTTAGGTGGAAATAAATTTCTTTTTCCTGTAAAGGAGCATTTTTGAAACATAAGCAGGATTATTTTGGTGGCTTGGCCAACAGCCACAGGAGGAGTGAGCTCAGGGTCCGGAGCAGCATTTCGGCTCCCTGCACATACATTCCTGCTGCTGCCTGGGGGGGTGGCAGGAAGAGCAGGAGGAGGAGGAGGAAGACGAGGAGGAGGAAGAGATAAAAAAACCCCAGCCCTACATGTAAATAAACTTAAAAATAAAAAGTGACAGAGATTATTTGCTGCTTAATGAACTAAAATGTCCAACCTCCCACCGAGCAGCGACTTTGTTTATAAACTACAGAAAGGGCTTTATTTTAATGGGCAGTAAATCCCATTCATCCCCAGCCCTGGCAGTCCGGAGCGTGTGGGATGAATAGGCTGGCGCTGGATGCAGTCTCCTCACTCCTGCATTCCCTCTGGCAGCTCCCATGGCTGTTTTTCCCCCCTGTGCCCACATTTGGTGTTTTCCTCCCTTCCTCCTCTCTGCTAATCCCCTCCACTGTGCTGATAACAGGGTTATCTGGCCAGGAAGAGAGGAGGAATCCGTCCCTGTGCCTCGGCATGTCACATCCGCTCCGGTTTTGTTTATTCATTTGAAAAGCGCTCCCCCCTGTTCTGTCTCTGGGTGGCAGCTGGAGAGTGGCCTGAGATAATCACAGCCCGAGTTTTTATTTATTTCTCTTAAATAAAGCCTCCTGTAGCCTGCAGGCAGGTTTTGTCCAGTTGCCCCCATCCTGTGCTTCCTTGCTCTGCGAACAGGGAGCGATGGTCATTGGAGCAGAATCCCAATCCTACAGGCACATCCCACTGGGGATCCCTCTTACAAGGGACACAGTGGCTCTGATGTGGGGACAGTTCCACTGAATGTGGCAGAAGGACAGGCAGGACCACAGAAAGCAGTCAGGCAGTTGTAGGCAGAAAATGCAGACTAACATTTTGTCTTGGGCAGAGAATTGTGGAAAATAAATAAACAGTGTGAGCATCTGTGGAAATGGGAGCACCTGAGCTGGGGAGTGAGGTCTGGGAGAGGGTTCACTGCTTTAGGGTAAAAGGGATGATGACAAGGTGAGCTGAAAACAGGTTTGGAGCTGGTCAGGCCTTGCAGGATGCACAGCTGTTAGTGGGAAGTACCTTGCTGAGATGTGGCTGGGGTTTTTTTATCTCAAGCTGCTGGGAAGTGTTGGGAGGCTGGTACTGGCCGTGAGAGAGTGACCACAGTCAAGTCAGGTGGGTGTTTTGGATGTGCCTGACTTTCCCAGCAGTGCAAGAGCTTCTGACCATAACTCATAGGGTGATGTACTCCTAAGGCAAGAAAGAAAATAGTAAGTTATCTATTCCTGCTGGAGTTTAATATCCATATCTGCCATTAATCAAACTAGGGCTGTGAGATCCTTACTCAGGCCTAATCAGTGTATAATGGATTATCTACAGGAACTAATAAAAGGTAATTATCTATGCTTTGCAAGTTCCAATTACTGTACTTATATGATCAATTAATTCTTGTAACAGTTTCACAGGTGCAATTTGTGTGACAACATTAAGCTGACTCTGGGCAGAGGCTCGGTGCCTGCCTGGCTGCAGGGATGCCAGCAGGAATGCCAGTAGGGATGGCTTAAAGCTGAAGGAGGGTGGGTTTTAGAGTAGATACTAGGAAGAAATTCTTCCCTGTGAGTGTGGTGGGGCCTTGGCACAGGTTGGGCAGAGAAGCTGTGGCTGCCCCATCCCTGGAAGTGTCCAAGGCCAGGTTGGATGGGACTTGGAGCAACCTGGGATACTGGAGGGTGTCCCTGCCCATGACAGGGGGGTGGGACTGGATAAGCTTTAAGGTCCCTTTCAGCCCACACTAGTGTGTGATTCTATGATGTGGAGGGCTGCTGGTGCCAGTGGCAGTGATGCCCCCCATGCCAGCACAGCCTCCCCGGCACATCCCGAGTTGCCCTGGTTCCTGGAAAAGCCACCTCCATGCAGGGGGCTGAGGCACAGCAAAGGGCTGTCCTTTGCAGGCTCTCAGCCACGCATGGTGGTCCTGCCCCAGCAAAAGCACCTCTGCCCTGTGCTGTTCCCTCCCCCAAGCAGGAGACCAGCGCGGGTTCAGCAGCCGCTCGGCCCCGTCCATCGCTGCACGTCCCAAGGGACATTGCCCCGGTCTCAGCATCACCTCGGGGACCCCCTCTGCTCCCTTCCCATGCCCCAG
The DNA here is from genome assembly GCA_013400415.1 of Scytalopus superciliaris. Taxonomy (NCBI): domain Eukaryota; kingdom Metazoa; phylum Chordata; class Aves; order Passeriformes; family Rhinocryptidae; genus Scytalopus; species Scytalopus superciliaris. The sequence continues at coordinate 58,651 of VXBX01006286.1, read as the reverse complement.
CCTGCCCAGCACAGCCAGCAGAGGCAGCTGGCTCCACTCATCTCCTCCTGCCTGTCCTCGGGTCCCTCTCACTGGCTTGCAGAGTCATTGGAGGGTCTTAAAGAAGGAGGAAGTATTCCAGCAATGTCTGTGCAGTGTTAGGGATGGCTTAAAATTGCAATAAATTTGAGACACTTTACATGTCCACTTGGGGCCCAGCATTGTTGTGCTAATTTGAAGCAGATTGAGGCAACTGGCAGATCTGAGGGGTCTTGCAGGACCCGGGGCTGGAGGAGGAGAGGTGGTGGGGATTGAAGGAGAACACCATTTCTGTGATGCCAGTTGGAGCCACACAGCCAAATCCTCCCAGGCTGACCCTGGGTATGACTCTGCAATGGCACAGCCCTGACTCATAACTCAGCCTCTGGTTCTTCCTTCTCTTTTGGGGGATTTTTTTTAATCCAGTGTCACCTTCTGGTGTCCCCAAGACTGTGCAGTGTCAGGGTATGTTTTGGGTGAAGCCGCTCCCTTGGATTTGGGTCCTAGAGCCAGGTCCTATGCCTGAGGTGGCCTTACTGACACTTGGGGATGTGTCACCTCATCCCTGCCCACAGGGTTTGGACATTGAACCAACCCCTCCTTGGGCTCCCAGGCTCAAGGGTGTTGGGGAAGATATTCAGTGGGTTGAATGAAGTTCTCTCAAGATCTGTTTCAAGTGGCCCTTTCTGTTTGGTTTGATTTCAGCCTTTGCAGAGAGAGTTTCACATTGCTGCAAAGGAGCAGAAACCAGAAATTGTTTCAATACAAAACATGTTTTTTTAAAAAAAAAACTGTCGACATGAGATCTTTTGAGAATTTCCATTGTTACTTCCCCCCAGACACGAAATTAATTCATCTGTGTAAGTCCTTTTTCTGGGAACAGTCCTGGTTTCATTGACATTTTTGGTTAACGAGGGAAAAAGCAAACCCACAAAAAGAAAAAAAAAAAAAAAAAAAAAAAAAAAAAAAAAAAAAAAAGAGGGAAAAACCAGCTCCACCAAGCCTTTCTATTTAAAAAAGAAACTCCCCTCCCAGCTCTCCCAGTGACCATGATACAACCACTGCTTTGTTCCCAGCATGGCTGATGTTGTTCCCAGCTTGCTCCAAGCTGCTCTACTGAACAGGGCTGGAGGGGAAGGGGCTGTTTCCTCCTCTTTGCTCTTGCATGAGCTCTGGGACATGATGGCATGATGCAGGAGGGCTGTTTGCTGGAGGAGCACATCCCCGTGGTGGCCACAGCCTCCTGGGTTGGTGTGAGTGCTGTGTTTTGGGGGCTTTGGTGAGTCACAGGGTGGGGAGGTGGGTGCTGGCCGCTGGAATATCAGACCTGAGGGCACAAGACATTCACTGAAGAGCTGGACTTGGCAATCCTTTTGATTCCCTTCCAAATCAGGATATTCTGTAAATCCTGTCTGTGAAATGGTGCTAAGGACAGGAACCAGCTCCCAGTGCAGCCCAGCTGCCCCAGCACAGCCCCCTCCCTTCCCACATGGCCCTGTGCTGTCCTTCTGCACTGATCCTGCACCCACCAGCTGCTGTCAGCCCTTGGCCTCAGCCACCACTTCCTTCAGCTTGGTTTTCCAAGCCTTGGCTGTGTGTCCAGCCCCACCAGTGCCCTGTGGGGAGGAAGCTCTCTGTGCTGCTGGGAGATGCTGCCACACGCAGCTCCTGCGGTGCCAGAGCCCAGCACCAGCCCCTTCCACAGCTGTTTTTTGTTCTTTTGTTTCTTTTCTCCCTTCCCCCCCCACCCTCCTTTTCCCAAGCAAGCCACCACAGGCTCCTTCAAACATTCCCCTCAAGACTCTTCTCCCACTTGCCCTGCAACATGTTTGTAGTGCTGAAACTCCCATTGCCCCATCCCAACCCTCTGCGCCTGCTTTCTTTTCATGGGTTGTAGGGCCCAAGTCTGGGCATGCCAAATCCCCTTCAATACAATTTCATACCTTTGATTCCACCTTCCCCCTTCCCTGTGCAGACGTGACTCACACCGCCTGTGGATGTGCCGGTGTCGTGCACGGCCGTGAGGTTTGTGGATAGCAGAAGGGTTTTGGAGCTTGACACCCACCCTCTGGCTGCCTCTGGCTGATTTACACCTTTCTGGGACAACTCATCCTGCACTAAATTTCAAAATGAGCTTGACAGCGAGGTGGCAGGGTCAGGTGGTGGTGCTGGCCAGGGGGCTTGGACTCTTGACGTAAGTGCTGGGCTCGTCTGTGTGTTCCTGGGAGCAGGAGGGCAGGGATGCTGTGCCCCAGCCTGGCTGACAGACCCCCCCAAATTCTGTGCTGGGTAGAGGGTTGCAATGTGAACAGTTGAGTGCATTAATTTAATACTTCAGGTTGCACATAGGTCTTGTTTGATAAAAACCCAACCAACCTTACACAATGGGGTTTGTGAAGTGTGGTTTTGCAGGGTCGATGTAAAGTTGCTGGTTTTGGCAGGTGTAGAGTATGACCAGGACAGATCATGCTGGAAAATGCCACCCTTGGTGACAGGGAATTGTTACTGAAGAGCTGCTTGGCAGCAGGAAAGGCCAATAACTGTTTGTCCAGATTAGGAAGCGTGTGGTTTGGCAAAGCCTGGCTTAGCAAGGGCTGATGCAGATAGACACGTGTTTACAGACCATCTTCGTGTTTGTTTGCTCACTTTGTTTTAATTTGAAACTCAAGCCTCTCCCCTGTGGTTAGATCCTCCCGGCTAAGCGAGTTTTAGCATAGAGAAGTTGCTTCAGGAAGAGAAAGGATGCTGGATGCGGTGTAAAGTGAGAGCGACCGCTGTTACCGCAAACGCTTCCCGACCTCTGGGAACAAAACCATCAGGGTTTTTCTTTTGCACAGTTCTCTCTGTTCATCCCCTTTTCCAGAGCTTTATTTTCTAAGCCAACGTTGCAGGTTTAATTTTAATAATGCTTATTATTTAAATAGTGCGAGAAGTGTACACAGTGCTTTGCAAACACTGGGGAGGAAAAGGGCCTTACTCAGAGGAGTTTTTGCCCTAATTTAGGTGATTGTAGTAGAAGTAATTAAGGCTGAGAGGGGCGGGAAGCACTGCAGAGCAGTGTCAGAGCAGCAAGGCAGAGGGACCAGCTTTGAGTGAGGTTCTTGTGCCATCTTGAACCTGGGACTAGGAATGCTGAGCTTTCAGGAAGGTGGGGAATAGGAGAATCATCAGCTCTGCCACACCAGGTGAAACCATTGCTCCCTCAGACACAGCTTTTGTGCCAAGGGCGACATCACAGGGCTTCAAAAAGGAAAGGGAGAAACAATCACGGACTTGTGGCACCCGGTAATGCACTGACCCAATTGTGCACTGCTGTGTAAGGGGAGAGAAATTCCTTCCTGACCCTTGTACTCATCAGCCCATGCCCTGAAGCATGAGATTTGATTTTCTTTATCTGGCTTTCCATAATTGCAGATGTCGTGTTTGGTACTCCCCGTATCCCACCCCTTGAAAGCAGCAGCTGCTGCATTTAACTCAATGGACCTTCTCCTCTGGGAGTTCGATCCTGAATCGTTGCTGGGAAGTGCCTGGAAGGAAGGAAGGAGAGCTGGTTCCATCAACCTGCCCAGCACCCGGGGTTTTTTCCCAAGCTGGTTGCTCAGCATCCCTCCACATTACGACATAGTCTCCCCATTGCCATGGACAGGCTGCAAAATACCTGGAATTTCTGTGGGAGCCCTTCCTGAAAGAGTTAAAGGCTCTCGCCCCTTCCAGCCTGGGGAAGTGGAATTAGTCACGGCCCTCAGGAGAAGTGCTGGCCAGGTTATAAAAATGACAAATGAGCACAAATCAATAATGAAGTTAGTGTTTTCTGGGAATGCCAGACACGAATGGAAAAATACATCAGCATGGGTGGTGGGTGCAGTGAGGTACAGGATGAGCTGCCCCTTGTGTGTCCCTTTCTCCTCCTCATCACATTTTGGGTCTCCCCAGCACTATTGCTGCCTTGAGAAGACAGGATGGCTCAGCACACCAGCACCTCCCTGGGATTTTGGGTTCCCCTTGGAGCAGAGCTTGTGTGGTGCTGGCTCCCACTGGGTGCTCCTTCAGCTTGGAGGAGGCAGCTCTGGGATATCAGAGATTTGGGATTGCAAATAGTGCCTGTGGGGAAGTTGAGTGTCTAATTAATCTTCAGGATACAGGGTAGCATTCCCACAGCAAAAAGGTAGCATTGGAGGCCACATTTTCCTTTTCCAAAGGGACTTGGGCATGTCTGGAAAGGAAACGGCCCTCTAATTAGATGGCTTGAAAATCTTTACCGTTGCTCGTTACAAATACATTAATCAGCCCATATTGAAAGAACCACACTGCAAAAATGACATTATTATGATTATTATTATTTATAGTTTAGATATGAATGAGTTTAATCCCTTCCTAGCCTGGGCTGGGTTCAGAAAGTGACCCAACATCCCAGTGCTGCTTCTTAGCCCCAGTATCAGCTGGGTTCTGTGCAGCCGTAAACCCATTTGGGGTGCCTTGGGAATTTTCAGCAGTGCATTAAGGTGGGCAGCTTTAAAATGTATAAGAGAGGGGGGAAAGTGGCGCAGGGATGTAAATAGGAGGTAGGAATGAGGGGGCTGGGATCTGGCAGAGGTCAGTGCAGGGAGGGAATGGTGAAGTTTGCAGTGGAGGTGGGGGCTGGGGGAGCAGGAGGGATTCCAGTGGCTTTGGAAGAGCAGTGCTGTGTCTGCACAGCATTTCAGGGTTGGTGGCTTTCCCAGAGTATTAACACATTTTTGTAATTAACATAAACTTCCTGGGTCGTCCTTCCAAATGTCCTGGATTCCAGCTGACCTCTGAGTGCCTGGACTGGGTGTTCTATTTCCTCCTTTGTGATGTGGTATCTCCTGGAGGCAATGCCTGGTGCCCAGAGCTCTGTCACAGCCTGTCCCTGTCCCTGTTCTGTCCCAGCTCCCTCATGGTTTTGGGTGCCATGCGGAGCCTGAGGGATGGGTGTGAAAATCCTGACACTGATCCATCATGGTTCTTCCACACCAGTGGTGGCCTGGGTGACAAGTAACCACCCAGGCCCTGAGGAAAGTGAGCTCTCAGAGAGAAGGGGTTGATGGAGCCTGAGGGTGATGGATATCTGGGAAGACCTCCTGAGGGAAACTCTTGTTTCTCTAAGGAAGTTGATAATCTGGGATACTTATGCTGCTCATTTTCAAGGGGTTGTCTTCATCACCACTTTCCCATTGGACATAGTGGGGCCAGTGTGGGAAGCCTTGTGTTTCCTCCTTCTCCTCCTCAGCTGCCCTTGCAGTGCAGGTGAGGTCTCACAAGGCTCCAGGCCAGCTGTGTGTAGTGAAGCAGGATGGTGAATCCAGAGCGTGTTCCAAAGTGGACCCAAAGCACCAAGACACCCCAACAGCTCAGCAAACTTAAAATAATCTGCAGCAAACCAACCTCAACTCCCCCACCACGTGCTTGGATAAAGTGAAGCAATACAGGGGAGTGAAGGTTTCCCACTCCCTCTTTGGTATCAGCTTAATTTGCCCCTGGCAGGGAAAAAGTGTGCAGTGCCTCTGTGGGAATGAGATGGACCTTGGCAGCACGATGGGTCCCACAGGGAGCTGTCAGCATCTGCCTGAGGCACATCCCCACATGCTACAGCACATCCAGGCTCTTGCCATGGCCACGGCTCCATCGCTGCTGGTGCAAGGAAACCTTCCTGCCTTGGGTCCTTGCCAGTGCCGAGAGCTCTGCCCCACGTCCCTGAGCATGTGGTGGCACTGATCCAGCCCCCAGGGTAACGAGGTGGCTTCCAAGCCCAGTTAATCATTTGCCAGTAAATACTGCTGCTGGGGTGTATCTGAATTCCTCGCTCCTATGGACACGCTGTCGTGTACTCGGTTGTCGTGCTCTCGCCCGGAGCTGCTGCACCAAATGTTTTGCAACAAAAAACCCCAAACCACATGAAAGCAGTCGAGTTTCATATTTCATTGTAACCCAAAATTCAGGTTTGCCAAGAGTTTCAGTAGTTTTATGAACCTTTCCCATGAACCTCCAGCAAAGGCTGTCGTTTAACCTGGTTTTGATGAAAACCCAGGTGTGACTTGGTCGCTTTTGAGGTTTGTGCAAATGTGAAATTCGAAGGGTTTTGAGAGGAAGGAAGAAGGAAATCCAAACACACGTCAGAGCAGTGTTTGCAGGGAGCCCTGTGCACATCTGGGGCCAAACTGTAATTCCTTGAGGACCTGGGACATTCTTTGCACTGGGGGATGCTCTGGGGGATGCTCTGAATGAACTTGGCAGCATCGCTCCCAAACCAGCTGCTGCAATTTGCCAAGTGCCAGTGCTCTGAGCATTGTGGCTCCAGGGACCAACCCAAGGTCCTTGTGGCAGCATCTTCTGGTGTCTGCCGCTGCTGGGGCTGCTCTGCATTGGTGGTGGGTGATCCCGGGCTGTGCTCTCGGTGTTGCTTCAAGAAAAACTCGGTCAAAGTCAGTGATGTGCAAGAGAGCTCCTGAGCCAAAAACTAAATGCCGGGTCCCGCGGGGTGGGGATGGGGCTCCTTCCGAACCACGCCTGGCTCACACCCAGTCCTGCCTCTGGATTCTGTGGGTTATTATATCCACCCGCGGATTGCTTTTTCGGCAGTGCCGTCTTTCCTTTCTCCAGCAATTTCCTGAAATAACGTTAGGGAAATGTGAAAATCTTGAACTTTTGAACCTCCCCGGAGGACGGCGTGCAGGGGGGTGGCGGCAGGAGGAGGGGACGCCCGCCTTCTCCCTGACGTTTATTTTGGCTACAGGGCCTGGGGATGGGGAGGAGGGGGCTCTCCAGGCCCCTGGCCGGCCGAGAAGCTGGAGCAGCGCTGCCCCTTGTTCATTAATGACTTTCTTGTCGCTGGGTCATGGAGGCGAGGAAGCCAGAGGAAGTTTTCTTTTGCTCGCAGATGCTGGGGAGAAGGGGAATGCCTGGGCTGGGTGGCGAGGGCAGGGGGTGACACGCAGGGGTGATGGATGGGGCCTCGGGATTTTGGCTGGACTCTGGACATGGGCAGCTCGCACCGGTGAGGAAGAGAGAGGGGAAGGGGGATCCGCTGCGCCTGGAAAGTACTTTTCCCTCTGATGAACTTCAGAGGAGTATAAATCACTGCCAGGCTGCAGCTGCGGAGCATGTGACGCTGGCAAATTAATGGCCCTTCGGAAAACGCCGGCCATCACGCTCCCCTCCTTGCCTCTTAAAGGCACAGCTGGCGGCCAGGATGGTCCAGGGGTGGGAATTGGGGGCTCATCTTGGGCTGGGGGAGCCTGGAGGTCCTGCTGGCCCCTGGGTGAGCTGGGGCTGGATGTGCCCGTGCTGTGAGGGCCTCTCGATGCTCTCCGTGATGTACAGCTTTCCATGGTGCAACTCAATCCGTGCTGCAACTCAATCCATGGTGCAACTCAATCTGTGGTGGGCTCCTACTCTGCTGCCTGTGGGCAAGCAGGACCAAGGTGTTCCTGGGGGTGTTGTTTCTTCCATGGTGCCTTGGGAGCAGGGTGGGTGCCCGGCGGGAGCTCCTGGTCTTTGCGTAGCAGTTCCTTTGTGCTGTGGTCTCACCCACTGGAGCTTTTAGCACAGCAGTGACTTATGGAGGATGGGACACATCCAGGGCATGCCAAAACCTTATGACTGGAGTGTTGAATTTGCAGTGGAGATGGGCATCGTGCCAGGGGCTGACCACCTGCCTGGTGCAGCAGGTTGCAAAGTGCTGTAGCAGAGGACACTGGGCATCTTTCTCACCGTGGCATCAAGAGGCCACCCCATGCCAGGGCTGGGAATTCAGAGCCAGCATGTACAAACCTCACAGGCAAACTTCTGTAGGGCAGTGGGAGATCCTCTAGTTCACCCTGGGTCCCCTGGGCCACCCCGTGACTCCCAGCAGTGGCCTTCCCACATCACACCATCTTGCTCCTCGTCCTTGCTCTTGCTCTTTAAAGCAGTGGTGGAAGAGGAGGAGAATCCAGCACTGCAACTTCTACCCAGCGCTGCTGGAATGCAGGAGGGGGAGGGAGGAGAGCCACCAGCTGAACAGTTAAAAATTACTGAATACTTCCCTAATATAATTAGGTTTCCATGCAGGCAATTGCCTTAATTGCCAGAGGGATGTGGGGCAGTGGTGGGGGGAGCCAGCCTGGGCTCTCCCTGCGCTGCTGCTCTAGTTGGTGTGTCACACGTTCTGCTCCAGCTGCTCCAAGGGCCTTGTGGGGGGAAGTTGTCCCCAGTGATGCCCCAGTAAGGATTTGACCCAGGCTGAGCAAAAAGTAGATAAAAGTGTTTTGTGAACACTGTGGGGTTGGTGGGGTGGGCTTGTCAGGCCCCCTGTCAACCTCCTTGCATGGGTTTGCTGGGAGATGAGCTCGGAGGCTACTGGAACACATTGCAGTTTAAATTCCTCTTTATTTTCTAAGTGCTGTTGGAGCAGGGAAGGTTAGGCAGGCAAAAAAAACCAGAGCCCATTCTGTGATTTACGTGGTAAAGGAGATAAGTGGGGATTTAAGGAGAAGGGAATACATAATTGAGACGAACGTGTAATATGAGCACGGATCCAAACAGAGAGATTGTAATCAGAAGTGTTAGGAGAAGCTGAGGTTTATTAATGAAACGTCTCATCTATTTGTCAGCTGAAGAGGAACAGCCTTTCCCAGCAGCTGGAGGTGGAGGGGGTGGATGCAGGGATTGCTCTTGGTGTTCCTGCTGCTGGTGCAGAGATCGAGGCTGCCATCTTCCTGCCCAGGTGGATGGATGCAAAGAGTTAGAGGGAAAAAGGAAGTGTAAGGTTTCTGGGAAACTGGATGTTGCTGTGGAAGTCAGGAACTGGGGGAACTGATCAGTGGGGCTGAGAGCTGCCTGAGGTGGGGCTCGTTGGAGCCTTCCTCAGAGCCCTTCATCTTTGTCACTGCTATCCCTGATCCCAGTGCCTGGCTCGCCACCGTCCCCTCATCTGGCTGCTGCCTGGTCACAATGTCCAGGCACATCTGGGCACTGCTCCTGCCCCTGTCCCACAGCTGTGTTGGCTTGGATGAACCCCTCTTTCATAGCCTGGACGCTTCAGTTGGCTGCAGACCCATCTAATCCAGCTTTGGAGGAGCACTGGGAGCTGTGTGGAGAGCATGGACCACCCACCTCCATGGTCCTTACTCTCACTGGTTTTCAGGAGCTGAATGGCTGGAATTCCTCTGGTTGTATGGTTTAGAGGTTCTGTGCATCCAGCTCACCAGAGGCCTGTTCTTGGGGTGACACTGTGACACCATGGTGGGCAGCCACACTGTTTCATCCCACGCTCACTTTTATTCCTGCCCCAGCAGTGCCACTGGGGCACCTTCCTCCGCTGGGGTTCCTCAGGCAGGGGGACAATGCTGGCGGTGTCTGAGGGGTTAACCCAGAGCTGTGCTGAGCTCTGGCAGGGAAAGACTCTGACTGTTCATGAAGGCAACATTTTTGTGAGGGTCCTTCCCCTTCCCAGGCCCTGGCAGTTATCTGTGGGCTGACAAAACGCCTGGAACGCTGAGATCCGCTGGACATTGACCCGTCCGTGCCGAGCTCAATTAGCTGACGCTATCTGATTGGACTTGGCACAGCCTAATTAGCTTTGGACTCGAACCAGAAACTTAAACCCAAAGGCAGCTTGCAGGCAGCCCATCCTTTGCTGCTGCCTGCCCGGAGGAGGGAAAAGCTTTCCCAGACCTCCTCTCTGGCCTGGGAAGGGGGAGCAACCCACCAACCCTGCCTGCCCATCCCTCCGGCCACACAGCTGGTGTGGAGGGGGCTTAAACCTTCCCTCCTGCCCAGCATGTGTTACTGAACCCCAGTGAGGGTCACACAAGACCAAAAGCAGCTTCTTTCTCTTGGAAAAAAGTGCATGTCATGTAGTTTCCAGAGGGAACTTGCTTGTATGGGAGACCTGGCTCTCACAGTTGCCTTCCCTGTCTTGTCAGGCACCTTCCTGGGTAGGCACCCAGTTCTCAGGCTCTTTCTCCTGGACCTCCTGTTGCTGTGCACAAAGTGGGTGGTTTGTCCCTGAGGGAACTGGCTTGCTCCACAGTGTTCTCCAGTCATCAGTGGAGATGTGGAGGAGGAGCTGGGATGAGAAGGGATGGCTGTTTTGAGACCCTAGGATCCTTTGCCTGTCTGTGTTTCCAGCTCTGGAACAATTAAAGCACAAAAATGCTGGTGAGAAGGGACCTTCAGGGATCTGTTGATCAGCCTACTGCCAGCCATGGTTCTGAGAGGTGGGCATTTCTCCAAGGAGATTTGGAAAACTCTGTTCCCATGGGCTGCCCTTGCACAGTTCCCAGCAGTGAAGCCCTTGGAGGGATGGCTCATCCCACTTGGATGCTTATGAGATGTCTCCTGACCAGATGACATCTTGTACCCGAGCCTTGCTTGGTCTCAGCTGAGAGATGTGAAGACCCTTGTGGCCTCACCATCATCCAGCATCCCCTAAGGAAAACTACCACAACTGTTTTTCTGGAAAGCTGTTTTTCTGGAAAACCAGTTGATGGTGTTGCCTTTTACTGGTGATGGTGTGGCCAGTGGCAGCACAGCTTTGGCATGTTGGGCTGCCAGCTGCACACTGGTGGCAGGCACCAGCACCAGCCACGTTGGATCAGTTAAAGCCCATTATGCCAAGTGAATGACTGTAATTATCTCAAATCTGGATTAATGTGCACGCACAGCACCGTAATATAATCCGTCTGGCTGGTGGTTTGTGGGCCGTTGTTCCTGGGAGCCAGACAGAGGAAGGAATCCACAATACACGGCTGTGTCCTCCTCCTTTCTCATCCTGCTGCTGTCTCAGACCCTGAGGATGGAGCTTGTCCCATCACATGGATCCTGTAGGACTTTTTAAAGCCAAGTGGGCTGATGGTTGCTCTCAGCACTGAGCACAAACTGGAGCAGAAGAGCCACTGGGAGGTGTGGAGGTGCAATGACTCCTGCCTGCACCTCTGGTCATTTCCCAGAATCAGCAAAACAGCAATAGATGTGGCACATCCCTTGTTGTCTGCACCTACAGCATCCATTAGCAAGTGGGAAACATGAGCTTTAGCCCATGGATCTCAAAACCAGTGGCTGGGAGAGCTGCTGGGCTGCTCCTGCTCCTGGTCTTCAGGATGTGGCTCATCCCGGATCTCCTGGAGGGAGAATATGGGGAGCTGAGGACTGAGAGCTCCTGTTTCCCAGATCTCTCATTTCTGCTTCATTGCACCATTCTGGCTACTTCTTTCCCTTCCTGCTTTGGAGAGGGGTATTTCAGGGCTCAAGGCAGTGAGTTCCCCAGGAGAGGAGAGCTCAGCTCAGGTCTGAGACCCATCTCCTCTCCACATCCATCCTCCTGTCGGAGGCCAGCATGGGAATGCATCCAGGTGTTGGGGGCAGTGTGTGGGACGAGCTGGGGCAGTGGGGCAGCACCTGACTGGGGTTCTCTTGTGGGCCCAGCATGTGCCACGTGTGTGGCTTATTTCTGGGAGGTCCTGGGGGATCTTTGGCTTCTCCTCTTTCTGCTGGAGTGAGCCTAATGCTTCCAAGCTCCTCACATGTCTCACTGGATCCTGCTTGGTTTTTCATAGCTCAGAGCCCAGCACCCCCTCAAGGGCAATTAGATCACTTCCAATTTGCCCATAAGCCCATAAAACTGCAATTGAATGTAATTAAAAGGCCATAATGAGCTCCAGCGACCTGTGGGACCATTGTGCTTTTGCTCTCACCATGCTCTTTTCGGAGAACAGGATGGAGTCAGCAAGGCTGAGAAGGTCAGCGGTTGCAGGGAGGATGTGGAGCTCCAAGCAGAGCTCCCTGGTTCCCAGGACAGGATGGGCAGGCTCCCTGGTTCCCAGGACAGGATGGGCAGGCATTGGGAAGCACCCAGGTGCCACCACCATCATGTCCCCACACTGGTGATGCCCATCTGGGAAGGCTGAAAGGAGCCCCTGGGTACAGTCCTCTGTGCTGGCGGAGCACAGGGAGAGTCTTCCCCTCTGCTGGAATCTTTTCCTGCTGTTTTGGCTTCAACCAGTGCTCTTTGGAGGCTGGAAGGGGACCAAATTCCCCTCTTGGCATGGCCTGCTCCTGCCTGTGTTTGGGAAGGGTTAGTGACAGGGGACAATTACAGCAGTGGTGGCTGAGCCCTTGTGCTTTGTGTCCCCCAAACCTCCCTTTTGGGGCTGCATGAGGACACCCAAGAAGACAGAGAAATACAGCGTCAAGCAGGATTTGTTCAGGTTGCTCCTAACTGCCACATTTGGGGCAGAGAGCTGGGCTGGGGTCGTCTGTCCCCTATCCCACAGCCTAAAAGCTCAGGTCTTTGAGGGGACAGTGAGTTCCTGCTCAGAGCTGCTGCTGCCAGCAGTGGCAGTGACTCCACGTCGAGCCCTTCAGCAGCCGTGCCCCCGCTGCCAGCCCAGGAGCCCTGGCAGCAGCACTAACACTGCACCTATTATTGCCTGTTCCTGCAGCGGGTTCCCAGCCAGTAAATTAGGGGCACTCGCTGCGCCGCTGACAGCAGAACAGAGCACATTGTGAGAGCAGGGACAGCGCCGGCCCTTGAGGGATGAAATACGAGCCTGTAATTTCTCAGGACTGTTGTGACATCTTTGCACAAGCGTGTGATTGAGTCACATTTGCTTTATCAGCAGAATCCTTGTTTGCCTGGGTGCACCCTCCCCCTCCACCCACCGCTGCCAGGGTGGGGGACAGCCAGTGCTGCCCGCTCCCCTCCCCCTGGGCTTCCCTGCTCTCCGAGGGGCTCCTCACACTTCCCATATGTCCTGCTCGCTCACGCTTCCTGCTTTTCCCTTCTCCACCCGCCACCCCAGCTCCTGCCAAAGGGCCTCGGAGGCTGCCCCATCTCCTTGGGAGATGCAGACCGAAGCAGACATGGGTGGGGGTCCTCCACAGGAGGGGGAGATGGTTTGGGATGGGGGTCCATGTGGGGCAGGAAGCCGAGAGTGCTGGAGGAAGAGGCGTTTGCGAGCATTTCCTCCAGTGACACAGCTGTTCTCTGGGAGAGCAGCTTCTGGAAAATTCCTCTTTTGAGTCCTTCCCCCTCAGAGACAGGAATAGTCCCCACAGCCTTCCAGCTCTGCCAGTGGCTCTGGGGTCGGGCTGTGCTTTTACAGGGCTGCTGAGACGGTGGGATGGGGTTTTAAGGCAAAAAATACAAAGTGAGCTCCTGTGCCAGAGCTGGGTCAGCCCTGTCATGGGGGCTGTGTGTCCCCTGAACACACGTGTCCTCAGCAGGGTTCCCCCCTCCTCCATGCCAGCTCTGAAGCATCAGGCACAAGCATCCTGTTTTTGGTGTGTATTCTGTGGTGGGGGGATCTCCAGACCTCTGGGAAGCCAGGTGATGGGGTGGGTTAGGGCTGTGTCTCTCCCATAAGTGACCTTGTGGTCCTTTGAGCCAGATTGCCAAAAAATGGGAACATTGGCGAGCGTGTGGTGCAGGTTGCCTGGGAGAGACACCCAGGACTTGCCTGCCTGTGATCACACTGTGGCCCTTCCTTGTGGCACTGATGTTTTTGCAGAGTTGTATCCAGACAGGATTGAGAGGAGGAACAGATGTACAGCTGTAGGGACAGAGGTGCCCCAGCTCTGCTCTGTGGGACAGGGACGCTGCCAACTCCTTGAAGTGCTGCTGTGAGGTTTGGAGTGGGTACCACTTTGGGGAGCCCCCATGGCTTGGCAGTGGCATGCTTTTGCACTTCTTCTTCCCCTTCAAGTTGTGGGAAGAGAACAGAGGTTTCCTGAGGGGTGCAGCAGGGACTCTGAGAAGGGAGAGGTTGGTGTGCAGAGTGCAGTGGAAAAGCTGCTCGTGGGCACTGTAATCTCATGCCACGGCCCATCAACCCGTAAGGTGAAATGCTGGCAGGAGGCAGCACTAATGCCTGCAAGGGGCCAGGCTGGCAGCACGCAGAGGGTGCTGCTGGATTTCCTCCAGCCACGGGAAACCCCTGGAAGGGGCTTGGCACCCAAAACTCTGCTCCTCACTGGGTTTGGCGGCAGGGCTTAGCAGTCCTGACAGAGGGTTTCGGGTGGGAGCAGGGAAGCAGAGGTGAGAAGCTGTGTGGCTTTGAGGTTTTAGTTTGGTCAAAGTGAAACCTGATGGGAGGAGGAACCCACCCAGAGCAGGGAGCAGCCGAAACTGAGTTTCTCACCATCCTCGAGCAGGTTGAACCACCGCGGCATCACCTGGCACTTCGTGGGGGAAGGTACCGAGTGTGGCTTAAGGAACACTCCCAAACCTCGGAGCACATTCCCAAAGAGAAACTGCACGTGGTGATCTTTAAATGCCTGCAAAAAACCAGATTTTCTGTGTGCTGTCTTTGGGGGGGTCTGAGAGGGATGTTCTCAGGTTTGTTCTTGTACTCAAGTCTAGAAATGTGAAAAGAAAAATCAATTCCACGTACTTTTGGATGAAATCAGAGCTTCTCAACACACTTGGCTGCTCACCCCATGCTTCTACATCCTTTTGCCTGTAGCTGTGGAAGCAATTCTCAGGAGGGATGCAGCTGCATCTTCTGAAGTCTTGGGGTGCCCATTCCCAGGGATTCCCCTATGTGCCTGGCACCTGGGTGATTTAAGAGGATCACTTGCCTGTCTGGTCTGGGGAAAGTGCTATAAATGCAACTTAATGTGCTTGGGTCACAGGATGATGCTAGTTTCTTGGACCCGTGTGTGATTTTCTGGGATAAGCCATGCTGAACCATGCAGGTCATCACCTCAAGTCGGGCACTGCTGGGTCCATGGCAACAGCCATCATTGGAAGGGGAAGAGGCAGTTCTTGCTCCATCCTTGCTTCAGTTCTCAGCTGTGCTGATAGAAATTGAGAGCAAACTTACTCAAGATTGTAGGCCAGGGGCTATTTAAATTCATCACTGAGTTTGTGATCAGGACAAAAGTGAGGACCTGACCTCTTGTGGTCACAGTATTACCATGGCAATTTTCCCATGAAAACTACAGTCAAACCCTGCCCAAACCCACTGTCTGCCTGTTGCTCCCCTCATCCCACTGTTTGCCACTGGTGCCTTTGTTTGCTTGGGAAGATGAAAGAAAGGGAGGGGGAACCTCTATCATTTGAGGTTCCTTGGCTGGAAAACACATGAGATTTCTGAACTGCTTTTGAGGAATGAGAGCAAAAGGACACTGATTTTCACTGTCGAGTTCATTTAGGTTTAGAGTCACCAAAAAAGGAAGAGTGCTTGTGGGGTTGGGGTCCATATTTACCTACAGATCCATGTGCATGTGGAGTTTGGCACCTGGTCACCACCAAAGTGACACTTGAGAACAGAGGAGGAGGAAGTTTCCCAAAGCCTGATCTTAGTTCCTGGTCCCACTCCCCTCCCACCATGGCCCCACAGCACTGCAAAGCCCTAATGTAAAGGGCTGACTTAAGGAAGGGAGTGGCAAGCCAAATTTAGGATTTCCTGCTGTTTAATACCCAGAATTGATTTGCTTTCTGATTAAGGAGGAAGAGGTGCTGAGGGAAGAAAGAAAAGCGGAAGCCAGAGGTTGTGGATGACTTTCCAAATCTTGGCTGGTGTCGGGACAGGCACATGGTGTGTTCCCACCCTGATGACTCCCTGAGCCCTGGGGTGCCTGCAGACCCCTCTGATCCTACCCAGCTGTGTCCTGGGACTGCAACTCTCCTCAGCTGCAGAAAAACACGGCTTGGGGAGTCTGTTTGTGCCTTGAAATGTGTTTTTTTTTTTAACTTCCCCTCTCGCAGAAACTGACTAGTGAGACACTGAACTGCTGAGGAAACTCCCTGGATATGCCAGAAAAGGTTTTCCAGCAGAGCTAGGTCACTGTAGTTTTACTGGCAAAGCCTCTTAAGCATAAATGAAGATTATTCTGGGGAAAGCTTATGCTGGTACAGTTTATTCCGGTACAAATGAGCTATCCTGGGAAAAAAAATAAAAGCACCTCTGCGCTGTTGGAATTGTTTCTGCTTTGGGACATTTTGTGGTCTAGAAATGATAAAATCACAGCCCTTTGTGATACTGTTGGATCAGCAAAAGCTGGTTTAGCTGCTGCAGACATACCCTGGCCAAGCAGCAGCACTTGGAGTCCCATGCACTGGGTGACAAAATGCCACAGGGAAGGATTGCAAGGGCTGGTGGCATTCCGGATGCTTCCAGAAACCTCAGCTCCCAGAGGGTCTGGCCTGCCCATCTGGGATGCATCCAGCCAGGGATGTTTGCTGGTCCAAACTGGAGGTTTGTGCTCTGGGCCTCAAGAATGCCGAGGGAGTGGAAGATAGCTGTGGAGCTGCCCAGGGATATTGGGTGCTTGGCTGCACTGGTGTGATGCAGCTGGATGAAAATGGGGACCAACGTTTTACAAAGAGAGTTTTTTCCCTTATTGAAAATTATTAAGAATATCCTCCTCCTCCTCCTTCTTCTTCTTCTTCTTCTGGTGATGATGGTGATGATGGTAGTAAAGTGTTGTGTCTGTCACAGAGGCAGGAGAGAAAAAGAACCACAGGGAAGGTTGATTCAGCAGCTGAGGTGCTGCCCCAGATCTTGCAGTAGCCAGGATCTATTCCCAGCTTTGGCTCCCATTTCCTGTGTGACCTTGGTGAAGGGCACATCAACCTGTGCCAGGTTTTTTCACTGCTGTCTGCTGGGAGGGCTCCCACCTTCTCCGAGGCATTGCTCTCCCCATGCCTCAGTTTCCCCAGCTTCCCAAGGATATCTTGTAAAGACAGGTATCTGCTGAGGGAAAGGGCAGGGATGAGCAGTGTGCCAGAAAAAACAAGACTCAGGCACCTTATCTGGAGGGCAGATCAGAACCCTCTGGCTCCGGTCTCCGTGTGGTGGTTCCCGTGCCGCGGAGCAGAGCTGGGATCACGCACAGGGCTCTGTGCAGCCACACACCACCATCACTTCCAGATGGATCATGTGGCCCTGCCCTAAATGTCATATTCTTTGGGAAAAATTCCCATCCAAATTGTGTGGCTGGCGGGTTTGTAGTTTAGAGGAGGAAAAAGAGCTTCATTGCAAATTCTTCAGCTGCTGATGAGCTCTGGTTTCTGATCTCCCAACTGCCATGGGGCATCTTCTGGGATATATAGAGGTCGTTGTGCTTAAACAAAGGACACACAGAGAAAATAGCTGCAGTTGATGGGTGTGACAGAGGGGAAATGCTTTCAGAACTTTTTTTCCTATTCTTTTTTTTTTTTTTTATTTAGTTTAGAAACAGGCCCAGAGTTTATTTTGACCAAGAGATAGTCACACACAACAGCTTTAAATGGCAGAACTCTGCAAGGAAAAGGAACAGTCTCACACTAATTGAACTTTGGGAAAATGCCTCCTGTGTTTGCTGCAGCCCAAGTGGTGTTCATCAGTTTGGGAATGTATTTGTTTCTATTAAGGGTATTTCCTCAGTCCAGGCTTTTTTCCTTTCTAAAGCATTCCTTTTGCATTCAAGGTCCTCTAGGATACTTGTGATGAGAGAGGAGGGTGGACTCCTCATGTCCTGCTCCCAGTCCACATCTCCCCACCTCCAAACTCATATTCCAGCTGGGAACATTCCCCCTTGAGCCAGGGGCTGGGAGCACCTGCCCTGAGTTGCCTCAAGTGGACTTGTTAAGGAATAAAGCCCAAGCCCTTTTCCATATTTACTGTGTATGTGGAGGTAAAATGTTTCCCATTGCTGCAGCTCTTCCAGGGGGGTTTTGGAGGGGGGAGTGTTTGGAGGAGCGGTGGAAACATCCTGGTGTCCAAGGGAGTTGCTTGAACCGGGCTGTGAGTGATGGTGCTCTGAAAGAGTTCAGGTCTGGTTGAGATTTCAGAGTGTGTGGCCAAGGGTTTGGGGTGAAAACACACCCAAACCTGTGTGCCTGCACCCACATCTCCCCGTTCCATGCTCGGTTAGTTCTCTCCTCTCCTGTCCATTTTGTTGCTGCCTGAATTATTCTCTCTCCCTCCCACACACCCCCCCAGTTCCTTACTGGGTGCTGGGGATCACATCAGTGTGTAAACAGGATGGATGAGGGGAGCTCCCTGTCCCTGCACATCCCACGCCACCACCAGCATGGGATGTGTAGGGACAGGGAGCTCCCGTGGTACCCCTGGGATGGGGATTTCGGGAGAGGTGCCGGCCCCACACGTGCTGTGCTTTCTGATGTGCTTGAGTAGGCGTGGGCTGGTCGCCAGTAACCTGCCTGTGACCTCTCCTGCCTTGAGTATTCAGGATCTTTTAAAAGGAAGGACTGTGGTTCGCTGCCTTTGCTTTGCCAGCAGGTCAAGTGCCTGTTTCCCCTGGCTGGGGATCTGGTGCATCCTTGGAAGGTGTCCATCCATCACTTAAGCTGTGGGTGTTTCTGGGGTGCTTCAAGCCTTCTCCTGGCTGGGAGCCCCTACCCTGGCACACTCTGCTCTGGAATGAACTCCTTCCCAGGATAGCTGTGGGGGCTCTCCAGCACAACATCCCAGCTCCCAGCCCTGCTACTCCTCCCAGCCCTTTAAAAACACCAAAAGCAGAACTCTGGGAAGCACAATCCTACTGTGCTAAACCCCCGGAGCACACCCCGAAGAGGCAAGGAATTTCCTGGGGTTCCTGTTGTGCTGCCCGCACGTCACTCAGCCACGGGTGACGTGGTGGCTGGAGGTTGTTTTGTATCAACATCCTGTGAGAGCCCATCGAGGCCAGGCCCCTAGGGACAGGGATGCTCCCCTCCACCATGGCCCAGGGATGCTGGTTGGGATGTGGGGGGCTGTGATGGGATTCTGGAGGCAGCAGTGATGAGATTCCGGGTGCAGAGGTGGGATTTTGGGGCAGCTGGATTGCTGGGGGTAGCAGTGCAACTTGGGATGCAGTGGTGGATTGCTGGTTCCATGGCTTTGTGCTTCCTCATGCTGGGATTTTCCCAGTGGGATTGGTGATCTCCAGGGGAAGATTACTGGGGCTGGGCTGCTGTGTGTTTAGGGAGAGTGTTTTCCACTGTGTAATATTCGTGTGCTAATTGCTCCAAAATCCTGGGGAGACAGCTGACTCCATGCAGAAAATACTGAAGGCAGCATTTTCCAGAATTTAGTTCACTTTGGGGTCTGTAGCCCAAAGCAGTGACTCTCCAACCCATCAGGAACAGCCCCTTGCCCAAGCAGCCGTGCTGGTGCTTCCCCCTCTGTGGATCCATGTTTGTGAACTGGGGGGGTCCCAGTGGGTGTCAGGGTGGGGCAGTGGCCATGCTGGGGGGCCCCATCCACGCTGCCCATCCGCCCCCGCCTCCTTCNTTGCAAGCAGCGTGACAGGATGAGGAGGAAATGTGCCAGGAATGGCTCCATGTCTCCTCTTGGGAGAACCGAAGTCTATTTATAACCCCCCCTTCCCGCCCCCCTCCTGCCGCTCCCCCGGGATGGCTGGGATGCAGGCAGACACAGCCCGTCCTGTGCCTGCAGAGCTGCTCCCACTCCCCACTCAGCAGGCAGGCATCACAGAGTCACAGGCTCGTTTAAGTTGGAAAAGACCTCCAGGATCGAGTCCAACCCTTGAGCATTCAGCCTCGTGTCATGCTCGTGTGTGGATGGACACACAAACCACATGTGTAATGCACAGACATGCTCTGGCTGCCGAACCATTGCAGCAGCATGTGGGTGCTGCCTTCCGTGTTCTCTGCACATGGCCTGGCCTTGGGATAAATCCAAATTATCCTGTGGCATGGAGGGTATCATGCTGGGTCTCTGACAGAGCTTAGAGTGGGGGTACAGCGTGTGAGTGAAGTGGAGGAGGGCACTGATGGCTGTCTCAAGGTGGAAATGCCTTCAGCACCTTAGTGCTGGCATAGATACTGCAGCAGAAGGTGGTTTGGAAGGGTGGAGGTACATTGGGAAGGATGAAAAGCAGCTCCTCAGCAGGGTGAGGGGCAGGGGTCTGCGTCTGTGTCTGTGTCAGAGCCTGTCCCAGGTGGGAGACTCAACCCCATTTCTCTCTTTCTTCTCTTCCAGATTTCTCCAACCAAGTCAATTCCACATCCCTGAACTCTCCCACGAGCCGGGGCCCCATGGCCACCCCATCCCTCCACCCGTCCATCGGGCCGGGCATCGGCTCCTCGCTGGGCTCCCCGGGCCAGCTCCACTCGCCCATCAGCACCCTGAGCTCGCCCATCAATGGCATGGGCCCTCCCTTCTCCGTCATCAGCTCCCCCATGGGCCCGCACTCGATGTCCGTCCCCTCCACCCCCAGCCTGGGATTCGGCACCAGCAGCCCACAGGTAAGGGGAGGGTGGGGGGGATGTTGCTACTGCCTGTTTAGCTGAGGAGAAGCCACGTCCGTGAGTTTCCTCATCCTGACAAGCACCAAACAGAGGCAAAAAGCAGAAGCCCAAGGGGGAAATTAAGCTGGTGGCATCTTGCTCCTTTGGCTGGAGCTGGGCGGCTGCAGCTGCCTGTGGGGCTGCCCTGGGTGGGCTGTGAGGGACCAGCACAGCTGGAGTACAGCCATCCATTGCCTGGGAGTGGAAGGGGAGCTGTGACCACCCCTGGAGGCTGGTGAGCCACATAAGACTGGAATTCTCACCCGAGTGGTCCCATCCCATCCCTGGGAAGCACCACATCCCAGCTGGGGCCAGCCCATGGTAGCAATATAATCGTTAAGGTTGGAAAAGCCCTCTAAGATCATTGAGTCCAATCATTAACTCAGCATTGCCAAGTCCACTACAAAACCATGTCCCCAAGGGCCACATGCACAAGCCTTTTGAATGCTTCCAGGGATGGTGATTCCTGGAATCACCCTGTGCAGCCTCTTCCAATACCTGTCAGTGAAGAAATTTTCCCTAATACCCAGCCTAAACCTGACACAACTTGAGGCTGTTCCCCCTTGTCCTGTCACTTATACACACCCAAGGGTTCCCTGCCCGCTGCCCATTTCTCCTTGCAGGGGAAAGATTGGCCTTTGCTGGCAGAAGATTATGAAAAAAACCCTCCAACTGGGGAGAGATAAGCTCTTTTTAAAAATAGCCAGATCGGGGTGCTGGCCAGCCCCTGCCACCTGTTGCTGGCTGCTCGCACGGTATATGTTTAGTAAAAGGGCAGATTAAGGAATTGGCCACCACCTGCCACTCGCTGTGGGTTTATTTATTCCAGGCCCTCTCTGGGAGTCAAGCACCTGCCAGCACCTTTATTTTTAAATATTGGCCTGATTTATTTCCAGAGATAACAGGTCTTTCTGCGTGGGGCTGTGCTGAGTCTCATCCCTTGGGACCTGCAGGCAGCTTCCCCAGGATCCAGCATCCCCGTGCTGGACAGAGAGGCAGTAGATTTTATTTGCCTTTGGATGGGCTTCTCCCATGCAGGATTTGGCCCGTGACCCCCATAGATGTGCAGGACCTGCGCCCTGCTCCCTGCTGAGGGACAGTGGGGTGGACACGTTGCCTCTCATCCCGTGGCCAAGGGAAGGGGAACTGAAACAGCGCCTGGGAACGCGCAGTGGGAACAAAATTAGCAGCAGCAGCGCCGAAACGGTGGGGAAGGCGCAGGGATGGGGAAGAAGGGGGGTGTGAGGCAACACGGGGTGAGCCGCAAGCGGGGAGATGCCGGGGAAGGGGCGACGCAGCCCCAGCATCGATTGTAAGGTGCAGTTTGCTTTTGGGGCTGGCGAGCCACGGGAACTGAAGCAAAACACAGCTATGGGGCGGGCAGGGGAAGCGAGAGCGAGGTGGGATGGTGCCGGCAGCTCCAGCCTTCGGCGCGGTGTGAGCGCCTGTCCTCTGTGAGGGGGCTTGTCTTAAGTGCTTTTCCTCGAGGTGACAGTTTGGAGGCCTTCAGCCTAATGGCTCCTGCCATCTGCTCCCTGTCTGGACGCATTAGGTCCCTGTCCCCGTCCCCGCAGCGGGCAGAGGCGCCTACCTGGCCCCGCAGAGGAGGAGGAGGGTGCGGGCGGGCGGCGAGGCCGATGCGCGGAGGGGAGCGCGGCCCCCGCGCCGCTGCACCGGTCGGCAAAGCGCCGGGGTAATGAGGCGTGTGGGCCCCGTCGCCGGGCGGGGATGGCACTGATGGAAGGTGGTTTGAATCAGATGGCAGATGCCACTTGCCATCAGGCCATGCCTCGTCGCCCCTGGAAAGCCAGCGGAGCAGAAGGGCACGCGGTGCGCGAGGTGCGGTGGGTCCCCAGGGTGGGTCCCTGCCAGGGTGGGGAGGAGCTGTCAGGCTCCCAGAAAACAGAGGGCTCTCCCTATCCCATCTGGTTCTGCGGAGCTGAGGATCCAGCAGAGCAGACCTTGGTGCCAGGGCTGGAGGATGCTCCAAGTGCTCTCACTGCCCTTCCTGCAGCACTGTGAGCTTCTCCATGGATCTTGCACGGTTTCCAAATGCGGCCCCAAAATCAGGGCGCGAGGCAGGGTGTCCTGCCATGGGATCCCAGCACCCAGGGAAGCCTCCAGGCCCCCTCAGGGAGGGGATGCTGATGCTGAGCTTGACCAGGGATAAGGTGTGTGAGGCAGGAGTAGTTCACAGTGGTAAGCAGGGTCCCAGCCACACTGGGGGATCTAGACCCAGCTTACTGGCACTTAACATAGTATTTAAACCCTCTTACCCGAAAATTCTGGGAAAACAGGAAAAAAGGTGCAGGATTTTCAGTAAGAGCTGTAAGGGAGGGACTTTGCATGCAGCTTGCAGGGCTGTGTGGTGCAGCCGCCCCAGGCATCGCTGGCAGCAGCTCAGGGCGCCCGGGGGTGAGCGGGGAGAGATCAGACACGGGATTAGGCTTTTCCAGAGCCGCTGTCTGCCTTTGCACAATGCTCTTTGTAAGGGTGCCTGGGGGACTGGAGAGAAGGGTGGGATTTTTTTTTTTTTTGGATGGGAGGAGGAATAAAGCTCTGCTTGCCAGAAGGGACAGGATTCGGTCCCTGGTGCAATGAGCTGAAGAGGGAAGGGAAGGAGCCAAGAGATTCTGACATCATGGGGGAAGAAGAGCGCTGGTTCCTCCTGCGTCCCCACTCGCTTGCTGAGCTGGAGCCGTCCTGTCTCGGAGCAGAAGTGCTGTGCCAAGGCGAGGGGCTGCTGCCTCCCCCTGTGCCCCCTCCCTGCCTGCACGTGCTGCTGGTTTCTCTTGGCGGCCGCCAGCCGGGAGGGGAAGGCACGGGGCAGGCGCCGGGGTGGTGTGGGAACCCTGGGGTGCACGTGGTGCCTCTGCTGAGGTTTCAGGCCAGTGCTGGGAGAGGAACCAATGACTTCCCCCACCCCAGCCCAGGGCTGACTCAGCTCTGATCAGTTGATGCACAGAGCCACAGAGGATGATGGAACCCCCACCCTCCTGGGCTGCTCTTGCTCTGCCCATCATCCCCCCTGATGCTCTCAGGGGGTGCTTGAGTGGACTCTGTGGACTTCTGGGACTTGGGGAGGTGGTGATGAAAGGCTTATCTTCATCATTCAGCCATAGCCTCTGCCCTCAGTCCCACGTGTCCATGGCCAGTGATGCAGTGTGACACAAGCCATAGCCACCAGCTGCGCCTGGGAAATGGCTCCATTTCCCAGAAAGTGTGCTGGGAGAAATTGCTGGAGCTGGTGACCCTGACTGGCAGCCCCTGCTCCCAGGGTAGCACGGTGAGAGCATGTGCCTGGGGACTCAAAGAGAGTTGCTCCTGCCTGGGGACCTGCTTGTTCCTCCCCTCTCTGTTCTATCAAACTGCAGCTAAAGCTCAGGAGCATATCCCTTGTGGTGCTAGGTCCTGACTGCCTTTGATTCATCAGCTGGCACAGGCAGGGCAGGAGAGGGAGACACATCCATCACATTTCTCCAGGGTGGGTTTACCTGGCTCTGTTCTGTGATTGTTAGTCATCTGCCTGCCAAATATTCCCCACCAGCCTGGAGACTTAAAAGCCAGAGGAATGACTGCACTGCTCTAATTGACAGATCACAAGCCCTGGGACTTCCCTGAATTAATTTGTGACAAGTGCAATTGCTGATGATCTCTATTAGGCAGAGAAATACAACAAACTGAGGCACAATCCTGTCTATCCAACCTAGATTTAGAGAGTGACAGGGATGGTGACTCTGTGACAGTCCCTGGTGCAGTGGTCCCGGCAGAGGACCACTTGGTCCCAGAGGTGACCAAGTCTGGCTCCCCCAGACCCTCCTGGACAGGGTCTCTGTGAGCTTGTATCCTTTATAGATGGGTTGATCCTACATCTCCCTGCCTCAGTTTCTCTTTGTACATGAGGGGACAACAGCCCTGCCCTGCTCCACTGGGCCACGGGGGAATCAGCCCAGGGATCCTTCACTCCACATCAGTGCCACAGTCCCATGCCAGCACTCAGCTTCCACCCAATTCTCTGCTTGTTGGAGGCCAAGCTCACCAAGGAAGGGAGAGGCATGTGGAAGTTGCAGAGATGTGTCCCACCCAAGCCAGTTCTGGAAAGCCAGGCCCCACGGCATCTGGGATCTGTTTATTTACCATGAAGCTTTCCTTTGGAGAGATAATGCTAAAAGGAATCTATAAATTGCAGAGCTAAAGCACGAGTGTCCTGGCCTTCATCATCCATGCAAACACTCGCTCCCAGCCAGCAGTTCTCCCACAAGCTTCAGTGCAGATCATCTTCCCTGTGTCCCCTGGTGGTGTGAAGCCAGGGTGGCCTGTGACCCCTGCTCTCTGTACTCATGTGCCCAAATCATGAACCCAAAGGCTGTGGTGGATGTTTTAAGCAGTGCTGGTCCCCACTGGAAGCTTGTCCCCTGCTTGTCCCTCCAGCCCCCTTTCCCAGCTGGCACAGCCCCACATCCAGTGTCCCTGGTCCCCGCTGACCCTTTGCTTTTTCCTTGACAGCTCAACTCGCCCATGAACTCCGTCACCAGCACAGAAGACATTAAGCCACCCTTGGGGCTCAATGGAGTCCTCAAAGTGCCAGCACATCCCTCAGGAACGATGGCCTCCTTCACCAAGCACATATGTGCCATCTGCGGGGACAGATCTTCAGGTAAGGCCAGTGCCTGCTGGGAGGGGCTCATGGTGGTGGGCTCGGGGTGTGGGTGCCCTGGGAGAGGGTTGGCCTGGCTCACCAGCTCCCTGTGGCACAGCTGTCTGTGCTCTCAGAGGAGAGAAGAATCCCTTTTTGACCAGCCTGGTCCAGGGTGGGCTCTGAGCTGAGCTGGCAGACCCCAGGTCCCTGTTCAGTGGTGGGGTTACATCCTCAGCCCGTTGAAAGCGAGGCATCAGTGAGTGTCCCTCCCTCTCCCCATCCTTTGATCCACAGTGGTGCTGTCACACAGCACCAGATAAAAAGATGGGCTTGACACAGAGTCTCTGCACTCCTGGGAGATAAAGATGTGCTAATTCCCTTTATTCTCACACTGTTCTAAAAGCTTTCTGATCCAGCAGAGCTCTGGTTGCCTAGTTTGTGAGTCCATAGGGACCCCTTCTGTGCCTGCCAGGCTTTGGGCTGGAATTGGAGGGTGGGAACATGGTACAGGTGGTGGCAGCCCACAGAGGTCATCCTGATTTTACGAAAATCAAGTCAGGGCAAAGCCACTGCCCTTCAGCTCCTGCTTGTAGCTCCAGTAAACCTGTGCTTCCCCCAGTTCCCACTGGGAGAGGCCCTGGGAAAAGTCCGTGTGGCGAGGGGGAGACACTTTTAACCCGAGTCTCATCCCCTGCAGGAAAACATTACGGGGTTTACAGCTGCGAGGGCTGCAAAGGCTTCTTCAAGCGCACGGTGCGGAAGGACCTCACCTACACCTGCCGCGACAACAAGGACTGTTTGATCGACAAGCGCCAGCGCAACCGCTGCCAGTACTGCCGCTACCAGAAGTGTCTGGCCATGGGCATGAAGAGGGAAGGTAAGGCCTGGCCTGGCCTGAGCACTCATGGGTGCTGCAGGAACCTTTCCTTCTTTAGGAGGCTCCTTCAGGCTCCTGCCTGTGATGGGCACCAGCGTCACCTTGCCCACGTGACAACAGTGTATGCGTCCTGTTTATATTTTGCTTTAACTCCAGAGCAGCGTTGAGTCCCAGAGTGGTGCCATCCAGATGATGGATGGATGGTGGGCAGCACCACCTTCCACTAGGCCAGGTTGCTCCAAGCCCTATCCAGCACTTCCAGGGATGGGGCAGACACAGCTTCTCTGGGCAGCTTGTGCCAGGGTTTCACCACTCAGTTCAATACCTGATTTTTTTTCTTGTTGGGAAAAAGAAAGAAATTCAGTCTCATAAAAAGTAGTTCTCCCCTTAGTGGAACTTAAATTTAGGGTCTAAACATCCCTGGTAGTGCCTCTTTTAAATGCTCTTTTTAAATGCTGACTCTGTCGGTTCTAATCTGCTGGCAGAACAGGCTTTTACCAGACATGATGTGAAAATGACCCCAGTTTTCTGCTGCCTTCTCCCCTTACATCTTCAGAGCCACACTTGCCTCCCTGACAGGCTGATAAAACCATCCCTGTGGCCAGCAGAGNCACTGGGCCACGGGGGAATCAGCCCAGGGATCCTTCACTCCACGTCAGTGCCACAGTCCCATGCCAGCACTCAGCTTCCACCCAATTCTCTGCTTGTTGGAGGCCAAGCTCACCAAGGAAGGGAGAGGCATGTGGAAGTTGCAGAGATGTGTCCCACCCAAGCCAGTTCTGGAAAGCCAGGCCCCACGGCATCTGGGATCTGTTTATTTACCATGAAGCTTTCCTTTGGAGAGATAATGCTAAAAGGAATCTATAAATTGCAGAGCTAAAGCACGAGTGTCCTGGCCTTCATCATCCATGCAAACACTCGCTCCCAGCCAGCAGTTCTCCCACAAGCTTCAGTGCAGATCATCTTCCCTGTGTCCCCTGGTGGTGTGAAGCCAGGGTGGCCTGTGACCCCTGCTCTCTGTACTCATGTGCCCAAATCATGAACCCAAAGGCTGTGGTGGATGTTTTAAGCAGTGCTGGTCCCCACTGGAAGCTTGTCCCCTGCTTGTCCCTCCAGCCCCCTTTCCCAGCTGGCACAGCCCCACATCCAGTGTCCCTGGTCCCCGCTGACCCTTTGCTTTTTCCTTGACAGCTCAACTCGCCCATGAACTCCGTCACCAGCACAGAAGACATTAAGCCACCCTTGGGGCTCAATGGAGTCCTCAAAGTGCCAGCACATCCCTCAGGAACGATGGCCTCCTTCACCAAGCACATATGTGCCATCTGCGGGGACAGATCTTCAGGTAAGGCCAGTGCCTGCTGGGAGGGGCTCATGGTGGTGGGCTCGGGGTGTGGGTGCCCTGGGAGAGGGTTGGCCTGGCTCACCAGCTCCCTGTGGCACAGCTGTCTGTGCTCTCAGAGGAGAGAAGAATCCCTTTTTGACCAGCCTGGTCCAGGGTGGGCTCTGAGCTGAGCTGGCAGACCCCAGGTCCCTGTTCAGTGGTGGGGTTACATCCTCAGCCCGTTGAAAGCGAGGCATCAGTGAGTGTCCCTCCCTCTCCCCATCCTTTGATCCACAGTGGTGCTGTCACACAGCACCAGATAAAAAGATGGGCTTGACACAGAGTCTCTGCACTCCTGGGAGATAAAGATGTGCTAATTCCCTTTATTCTCACACTGTTCTAAAAGCTTTCTGATCCAGCAGAGCTCTGGTTGCCTAGTTTGTGAGTCCATAGGGACCCCTTCTGTGCCTGCCAGGCTTTGGGCTGGAATTGGAGGGTGGGAACATGGTACAGGTGGTGGCAGCCCACAGAGGTCATCCTGATTTTACGAAAATCAAGTCAGGGCAAAGCCACTGCCCTTCAGCTCCTGCTTGTAGCTCCAGTAAACCTGTGCTTCCCCCAGTTCCCACTGGGAGAGGCCCTGGGAAAAGTCCGTGTGGCGAGGGGGAGACA
The DNA here is from genome assembly GCA_013400415.1 of Scytalopus superciliaris. Lineage (NCBI taxonomy): Eukaryota > Metazoa > Chordata > Aves > Passeriformes > Rhinocryptidae > Scytalopus > Scytalopus superciliaris. Next base: position 30,882 of record VXBX01006286.1, on the reverse strand, counting down.
CTTTTAACCCGAGTCTCATCCCCTGCAGGAAAACATTACGGGGTTTACAGCTGCGAGGGCTGCAAAGGCTTCTTCAAGCGCACGGTGCGGAAGGACCTCACCTACACCTGCCGCGACAACAAGGACTGTTTGATCGACAAGCGCCAGCGCAACCGCTGCCAGTACTGCCGCTACCAGAAGTGTCTGGCCATGGGCATGAAGAGGGAAGGTAAGGCCTGGCCTGGCCTGAGCACTCATGGGTGCTGCAGGAACCTTTCCTTCTTTAGGAGGCTCCTTCAGGCTCCTGCCTGTGATGGGCACCAGCGTCACCTTGCCCACGTGACAACAGTGTATGCGTCCTGTTTATATTTTGCTTTAACTCCAGAGCAGCGTTGAGTCCCAGAGTGGTGCCATCCAGATGATGGATGGATGGTGGGCAGCACCACCTTCCACTAGGCCAGGTTGCTCCAAGCCCTATCCAGCACTTCCAGGGATGGGGCAGACACAGCTTCTCTGGGCAGCTTGTGCCAGGGTTTCACCACTCAGTTCAATACCTGATTTTTTTTCTTGTTGGGAAAAAGAAAGAAATTCAGTCTCATAAAAAGTAGTTCTCCCCTTAGTGGAACTTAAATTTAGGGTCTAAACATCCCTGGTAGTGCCTCTTTTAAATGCTCTTTTTAAATGCTGACTCTGTCGGTTCTAATCTGCTGGCAGAACAGGCTTTTACCAGACATGATGTGAAAATGACCCCAGTTTTCTGCTGCCTTCTCCCCTTACATCTTCAGAGCCACACTTGCCTCCCTGACAGGCTGATAAAACCATCCCTGTGGCCAGCAGAGCTCCGGCCCGAGTCCCTTTGAAGAGCACTTAGTCCTGTCTGGAGCACTGATTAAATGGGCAGTGCTGGAGCTGCACTGAGTGTTGGGCAGAGCCTGCCATGCTCAATTTATGGGGTTACCTAAGGACCCACAACGTGCAGAGTCATCAAAACTGTCTGTGCTGGAGGTGTGGGGGGATTGCCAGGGCACCCAGGGGACCTCCTTGGTCTTGCTGAGCTTAACTCTTCAGTGCTCAGAATGAATCTTCCTGCCCCACCTCTAGTCTTAAATGGAGAGACTGAGGCATTCAGGGAGTGCCTGTGAGGGTGAGTGGGAGAGTGCAGGTGTGGACCTCTGTGTGCAGGGGGCTGGCATTGCCCTGCATGCTATGCCGAGGGATAAACATGTGGAGAGTACTGGATCCCATGGGAGATGTGCAGCAGGACGAGGAAAATCTGATCCAAAACCTAGGTGACTAAAAAGAAGCCAAGATGTCTCCTGTGTGTTCAGCAGCAGCACTTGCTTCTCAGGGGAGAAATGTGGATCATCCCATTCCCCTGGTGTTGCCTCCAGAGCCTTCCACTGGCAGCTGGAGACCCTCCAGCCTCCCCAGCCAAGGTCTAGAGGGTTGGGCAAACGAGCAGGAATGCTGTGACTGCTGCCTGCAGTGACACCCTGTGAGCAGGTACCTGCTCCCTGCCTGCCGTTAGCACTGATTGCATGGGCAGCACCGCTAAAATTATAGGTCCATTAATTAATTTCTAAATGGTGGTGGAATTCCTCAGGGACCGTGTACAGTAGGAGGACTCTATTAATTCATCTTGATTAACATTATCACAATGAATAGCAAATGAATTCATAACGATCAGACAGTTATTTAAAGGTGTGACAGATGGGATGACTCCAGAAGTGAACTCAGGCAGTGTTGGCTGATCTGGTGAGGACAGTGTCAGAGAAGGGCAGGAAGCTGGTGATTTGGCAGACAGCAGAAGTTTGGGGCATAATCCTCATGTAGGGAAAGTTGGAATAACTCCCCTGGTCCCCAAATAAAGCTCTATCTTGCTATAAACCTAAAAATTCAGTGCCTCATGGAGATGTCTGAGTTGTCCTAGAACTGAAAGAAACTAGATCTTGCTGAGCTTTGATTTTGAGCAAAACTCCTTGAGTTTTTGGGAGAAACTCTTTTGAGTTTCATGTGTGCTATCCACACGACTTGTCCAAAAAAAAAGGGCCCTTTTCCCCTTGCAGCCATCCCAGCTCACTGCTGCTGCCCATCCACTTTGCCAGCCAGGAATGTTGTCCTTATCCTTACACCAGTCCTGTTACATCCCACCTCTATTTTGGGAAGAGTTTTGGGCTAAATCCTGCATTGCTAATTTATTTTGCCTAAATCCAACATAGCTAGCTTTTTATCCTCTAGCATAAACTGTTGTATCTTTTAAGTAACAGAACCAGAGTAATGGGCCTCATTTCCCTATAAAATAGCTTGCTCTGGAGACCTAATTTATAGCTGTGTAAAGGCATAACAGATTCCTGCTGGGAAGTATCTCCTGTAGCCCAAAGGTACTTGGATGTCGTGGAAGTGCAGTAAAACCTTCTAAAGTGAGTACTGGAGCTGTGGTGAGAGGCAGAGCTGTGGTGGTGATGCTAGGAAGAAGAGGAATGAGGGTCACAGTTGTACCCAAAATCCTGTGCCAGAGATTAAAAGGAAAGGAGCTCTTACACAGCTGAGAAGTTGCATTAGAGAAGTAAAATCAACAGGACCTCTGGGGCAGCTGATTGAGGTCTGGAAAGGTTTGATCCCAACAGCTGGGGGATCTCTAGGTGAACATGCCAAGAGCAGACCTGGAGGGATGAACCTTGACCATGTGCTTGGGCAGGGGAGAAGGAGCAGCACCCAGGGAGGTGACAGGCAGGGGGTGGCTGTGGGGCACTGCTGGGAGGGCAGGGATGGCTCCAGGGCTACAAGCCTCACTTTAAAGGGGTGAAAGTCTCCAGAAGCAGAAGATTCTTCCTGTTGTGTGCACCTCTTCTTGCTGTTCCCTGTTAAAAACATACAGGATGGATCCTGTGCCGCGTTCGTGGTGAATGAGCCTCGTGGGCTCTGAGATATTGCAGCTATAATAAATAAGCAACTGGGAACATTTTTCCCCTATGAATTACTGCCAGCTGTGTGAGGCTTTGGTTTTTGTACTCTGTCTCCCACTAAATACCGGATAGTCAACAAAATTAAGATTACCATCAGGGATCTTGACTAATGCAGGGATTATTATTATTGTGGGGGTGGCTGTTTGTATCCAGAAGCAGAACTCTCCCTGCTTGATCTGTTACTCATTAGGGTCTGAGGTGTCTGTGTGTAACAGCCTTGGATTTTACAGGGGATAAGCGGAGACTGCCATGGAGCTGGGGAAGCAGAGGTGGGAGTAAACAGCGAGGGGTCCCTGTGTCACCATCAGAGGCGAGGGGGGTCATCGGAGGCTGCGATCGCGGCTCAGCCTCTCGTGTGAGGAGGTCCCGGCCCCTCTGTTGCTGGCAGCGCCTCTGGCTCGCACGGCGAGCAGGAAATACCAGCGAGCAGCCCTTTCTCATGCTCCGGCCGGCCCTTGGACGGCTCACAGGGAGCAGCCCTTGGGAACCGGCACGGCTCGGCCCCGCTCCGGCTCCTGCTCCGTCTCCGGACATGAGCGGCTCCTGGAGCGAGCCAGGCTGTCTCTGCAGGCCCTGCTGGGCTGCCTGGTTTGGGAGCAGGGATTCCACGTGCCGAGCTCAGGGATGCAGCCTGGGCGTGCCCGGAGCACTGGGGGCGGATTTGATGCCAACTGGGTAAAGTGGATGTTGATGTGTCTCCACCAAGAGGCTCGTAGCCCGTCTGGAGACCAGAAGGGTGTTCTCCTGCAGCACCTGCAGCTCGGGCTGTGTAGCTGACCCCCCAAAATCGGTCCTAAATCCAGGTGCAGGGACCATAGCAGCGTGGCCCAGGTATGGTGTGGCTGCAGCTTGTGTCCACCAGCTGCTGGGACATGATCCAGAGCCATGCTCTGAGCATCCAGGACATCTGGCTGGCTGCACACCTGATGTCTGACTTCAGGACTTCATTGAATTTCACAGCCTGAGTTAATTCTTCCTCTTCTCCTGTGTTTTTGGGTTGGTTTTGCCCCTCTCTCTTGCACTGCCATTGAGCTGAGGGCTTTAATCTGGGAAGGGTTGGACTTGCAACTTCTCTAGTCCACAGCCCAGAGACCTTCCCACGTCTCCAGGGAGCTGCTCAGATCCATCATTTAGTCCAGAGGGACTGAAGATTCTCCCTGTTGTAGCTTGGAGCTCAGCTCCTGCACTAACAGTGGTCTCTCACTGTGCTGTGCCCAATCCCCCTGTGCATCCCCTCTGCTCCCCCTGGAGCTGGAGCCATCCTGTCTCAGGGAGCATCTCTTGGAACCAACAGGAGCAAAAGAGGCCTGTGGAGAAAGAGCAGGAATTCAGGTTTCCAACCCACTGTCCAAGTGAATGTAAAAGCAGGCAAGTGGCCATAGCCTAGTGGAGAGGCAGAGTTCAAGAGCACAGTTATTTTTAGTAGTAATTTTGGAATGGAAAATGTCTTCCAGCTTAATGAGCTTGTTTCTTATATCCTTTTAAAGTGCTGCTGTTTAAACCAGCTGGTTAAATGATGCTAGGTTTGTTTTTTTTTGTTTTTAAGGATGCTCTTTGGTTGAGAAAAAGGGTTTGGTTTATGGTTTTCTCTCCTTTCTGCATGTTGCTGTTTGCTTATGCTTTGGTGGCTAGCTTTGGAGAGTGAAGTGAGCTAGGGATTTTTGCTGTTGTTTTCCAGAGCTGTTCCTCGTGTGAACTAACTGCATGGAAATATTTCAATCCACTTTTAACACTCTGAACTTATATTTTTTTAATTACCACAGTGGTATTTTGTATTCTTAAAAAAATTTCAGTATTCAATTGAAAATGTTGGAGAAGAAAGCACCATTTATTTCATATATCTCAGCTTTTGAGGTTGTTTACAGGAGCGGAAAGCTGCCCCTCTGAAAAAAAAAAAAAAGGGTGACACATGAAAGCAAAGCAGAAGAAACACTGTCTGAATTAGTTTCCTCAGCTGTCGTGGCATTTTCGATACAAACAGGTACCTGAGGCATAAGCACTTCAAGATGCTGATGATCCACAGTGAAGACATGGCTTCATAAAAGGCAGCAGAGCCCAGTCAGTTCCACTGAGGGTGAAACAGAAATCCCCAATAACCCCCCCACCCAGCTCCTCATAAATAATGAGCTACCCACTTGCATGTTGGGAGAAGACTGAGCAGGTTTGGGGCTTGGAGGTTCTCCTGGCTGAGTGTTGGTGCCTTCCCCATGTGCTGACAGGCTCCCTGTTCCCAGGACTCCAGGCACTGGGTGTGTCACCCAGAGAAAACCCCATTCAGTCTGGTGGGACTGAATTATCCTTTTGCTCCTGGAGGGATGGATTTTTATCCCACAAAGCGCTCATGTGTGGTGATGTTGGGTGGGTGGCCATTAGAGCTGCTGTAGCTTCCATGTCTATCCCAGCAGACACACAGACCTGTGATGCTCCTGCCAACAGGGGCTCTCAGAAACACCTCTGCCCTGTGGAAAATCCTGTCTCCTTTGGGCCTCTTTCTTAACATTCCTTTGGTACAGAAATGCAGTGCCCAATGAGCACCACCCATAGTGTTTGGTTTGGGCACCTGAACTGGGGTGGTTGTCTCTTTGCAATGGACTCAAACTTGCTTTTTAGCCATCAAATGCTGCCCCATGAGCAAAGATAAGGTGTCCAGTGTGATGTAGACACCAGCAGAAGATGGATCTGGCATTTTGGCACATCAGCCCTTAGACCCAGTAGCTGAGGCTCATCTGCAATCCATGGCATGGGACATTTTGGATCTTAGAGAAGTCACCAAGAAGTGATTTGGACACATGGGGTTCCGTGTCTCGCTGTACCCAAGGCCTGGGGAAGTGCAGATGGGCTGGAGATGCTTGAGATGAAAAATGACAGCAACTGGCCTGAGGCAAGTACAGACCAAGTCAAGCAGAATAACACAAGAGGCTCTTCATCAGGTGCCATGGAAAACACAGGCTTCTGTCTTTGGCTCGGCTGAGACATAGCTGGAGGAGGTGGGGCTGCCTCTCCGAGCTCTCTGCCTACAACATCTTTTTTTCTCCACAAGTGGACTGCAAGGGTCAAATGCTTCCCTTATGTTTAGAAAACCAGACTGGAAAAGCTCTCAGCCGTATGAGTGTCCTTGAAGAAAAATACAAGCTTTGGCACAGCCTTTACCATGGACGAGGGCACTGGGAAGCTCACCTGGAAACATGGCATGGCTGGGGGAACCACGGCTTGGGGCTTGCAAGAGAGTGTTTTTTGGGATGCAGCAAGCAAAATGCCTGGCTCACATCCTGCTTTTGAGATGCAGTTGATGAAATGCTCACGACCAGAAAAATCAGCACTGTTGGGAACAGCACAGTCCTAAGAGTGGATCTTGTCTAACACCCACAGTCTGAGAGGGAGATGAAAGCACAAGGACACCTGCTCCTCTCCGTGGCTTCCCCACATCCAAACGCTGTGGTTTGTCCAGACAAACCTGCCTGCTGAGGCAGGAATGGAGTGTGATGGGAGTCAGGATGATCACACTGCTCTCGCAGAGCCCCTGCCAGCCCTTCCCTCCCCCTGCCCTCAGCAGCGGGAGGTGTTCCCAGCCCTTCACCTCGTTATCACCATCTCACTGCAGCAAGAGCAAGAGAGCCCAGCTGAGGTTTGGAAAGGTCTTCAGAGGTCACGCTGTCAAGTGCCTTGCAATCACAGGCACTCTGTAGTTTAATCCTCTTCCCAAGGTTCTCTTGGACAGCAGCTGGATGTTTGCTTGTCCACCCAGCAAAGCAGGAGGGCACAGTGCAGAGGGGGGCACAGGAGAATCCAGCAGAAGCAACAAGAACCAAGTGATATAATGGTCTTTGTTTCTAAATTCTACTGTGTTAGAGGGATAGAGCACAAAAAAGTCCAGTTCCCAAACCAAATCCATTTGAAAAATGAGGTTTTGTCATCTCCACAGTGGTTTATTTGACTAATCCCCAGTGGGAGTGGGGAGTGGACTGCAGAGATAAAGTCGTAGCTCTGTGTGGTGAGGAATGTCCTCAGAACTGGAGATTTTCCTTCATACAAACATCCCATATTTTATGATTAAAAAAGGTACTTGCCTTTCTTTCCTTCCCTCTACTTCATGTGCTATTTTTCCCTACATCTCAAGAAGCACTGTGCCCATTCTTTTTCTGAGATGGTGATGTGTCCCTTAGAATCTCTTGTCAGGTCCTCAGTAGCTCCAGGGAAATTCAGGAGTCCAGGAAATCCAGGAATTCAGTGAAATCCAGAAAATTCAGGCATCTTCTTTCTGTGGAGATTGGAGACATGGAAGACCCCACTAAGGAGGTGTGTGAGTGACTGGCAGCTCTCAGATATTTGTGCCTGCTCCTTGCACCTTGGATGTCCTCTCTGAACTTCTGAAGCGAGGATGGTTGGACCTGCAGGGAAGTCCAAGTCTTGGAACCCACAGAATCCTGGAGCCTTGAATGCCAACAGCAAATCCCTGCACCTTTCAGGACAATGTGTTGGGCTTTTCACCCGTGGAGATGTAGGATGCTTCAGGGTGAGGCATAAATTAGGCAAGTAGAGACACAAGGTTTGAATTCAACCTCTGGATCCTGAGGGGGACTTTGGGAGTGCCACACCTGGAAGATTGAGGTGACAGTAAGATAATTACTGGAGGGGAGTTCATGTGTACCCCAAGGCCAAGCCAGAGCTGTTGCAGGAGCAAACCTGTTGCACACATGAAGAATGAAGCTGTTGCCACTTCGTTGCTGGAGCTGCCTGTGGGGAGAGAAAATAATATTTACAACTGAGACAACCACCTCACAGGCATCCCTGAAAGCTGCATCCATCAGCCAGGGCTGGGCGGGTGTCCTGCATCATTCCCAAATGAGGAACAGGCTGGGTTCACAAACACCTAAGGAGCAGCTGAGCTTCACACAGGGCAGTCACCTGCTCCTGCAGATGCACATGTTGGTGAAGACCTGTGCATGAGGCATCATCTTGGGGAGAAAGGAGGATAACGGGGTCTGTGAACTCTGTGTTGGGAAACAGCCCAGAGAGCCAGGGATGGGCTGGATGGGGAGGATGGCAAAGCGATGCCAGGCTGGTCCTGCCTTTGGAGAAGGCTGGCTGGGCTTGGAAACACGGGGGTAAGAAAGCAGGTAATGCTCTCCCTTGCAAGAACTGAGTTTATCTTTGGCTGCTGGGTGGGAATCCACCATCTGCTCTGCCCGGGGTGTCAGTGCTGCCGGCAGCCAGCTGGGCCGGGGCGAGTGTGGGGATTGCGTGGGGCTGAGCTGGGATGAGTCAGCTGTCCCCTGACCAGCTCCCCAGTGAGCTGCAGCACCAATTTTCTGATGTAGCAGCTCAAAGGAGAGATCAATAGAAATAACTACTTACATGTATAATCTCTTCCCATCTGTCTCTTCTGTCTATCGTTTGTATCAGCTGGATTCAGCCTAATCACAAGCAAGTGCTGTCATGATGGCCTGTAGGATTCTCTCTCCTATAACCCTTCAAGTGTCTCTGATTCTTTGTGCTGTTGGCTTTGGTGACGTTGAGATTTGCAGATTTAAGGCTTTGAGTAGCCACTGTTTCCCCAGACCTCTGTGATGCTTTCCCACAAATCCCATTGTCCAGCACAGGGATGTGTTTTTGGGGCTGACACCTCAGTGCAAGGAACCAACTTTGCACCTTTATCCTTAAGACCTGCTTCGACTGTGCATCAGGACTTTGGCATTTAAGTAATTCTATAAGATCCCATTTGTTGAGGGTTTGCCTTTCTCTCAGGCTTCTCTGTTATTTAGTAGGTGTTTTATCTCTCCTAATGTGCCCAGAGGAGTTTTGGTGCATCTGTGCTGTTGAAAAAGGGTTGACATTAAGCAAAAAATTTCAATCTTTTCGATGATTGAAGAGGCAGGAGTAGGGGTGGGGGGTGAAATCTGAGCAGGATTTTATGTTGGCCTGAAAAAGAAGAATCTGTGCCAGACAAGAGCCAGATGGACAAAAGCCATGACACAAATCTGAGCCCTTGACAGCAGCAGCTTACCTGGCTCTGGCAGCCCAAGCAGAGCATGTTACATGGGTCTTGGGAGCCTCTGCAGCCCATAAACTCCAGAGCAGTTTGCAAAAAATAACCTCTTGCTTTTTTGCATAACAGCTTTCACATGGAAGGAGTGTGAGCACTGTTGACGTGCAGCAAACAGCAGCACTGCGGGAAGGGAGGGGATGGGAGGGGAGGGAAAGCAGTGGGAATCAGCCCCAGGAGCTGGGTTAATGGGATCAACATCCATATAGGACTCGTTTAGCATGTGTCTTAATTTCCTGGTTTTTAAGAAATGAGATTTATATTGTAGGTTTTATTTTTGCACTTGGCATAGAGCTGGTCCCATTGATTGCCTAAAAAGCTTCCTTGTGTTACAGACAGCTCTGATTTCCCCCAAATAATACTGTGCCCCCTGCTGCTTTCCCTGAACATCACATAACCAGCTTTCAAATTCAGCAGAGAGGGAAAGTGTTGGGATAATTGTCGGTAAATAGAAGGGCTTTTACCTCACTGAGTGTCTCATTCAGTCCTCAGCAAAATGCTGGGCAAGTTAAGGGAGTTGTCTCTCACAGCCAGTGATGGATCTCCTGTTGCTTGAGCTGTTCTCTAAGTAGACTGAGCTAAAACAAACTGTGAGAAATGATGGTGTGTGGAAAAGTTTGGGATTTATGGTATATGACAGGATGATGGAGAAGGAAATAGTTCCCACTGTAACTGAATAAAACTGCTTCCCAGGTGTAGGGAAAGTGTGTGCTGGTTTCAAAGGAAGATCATTAATAATAATGTTATTAGCATCTAATAAGTGTTTTTCATCTCTGTACTGCTCAGACATAACTCATCAGCATGTGACAAGCTCCTGGCGAGATTATTCCTACCACACAGGATTTGGGACAGGTCTCTCCTGTCTGTTCAGAGGTTGCCCCGAGCCAAAGGCAGGATGGTGGTTTGCATGGAGCTCCTGTCCCACGGGATCACCATCCTGCCATGGAGCCCTGCTCAGCCTTTGGCATCACTGGGAGCTGGATAGGTGCATGGCATGACCTCCATGGGAATTCAACAGTAACAGCCTCAGAAGGTGGTTGAACTCTGGGCTTTAAACTGACTGAATTCTCTTTTCTTTAGGATTCCCTTATGCTGTCACTTCAGCCATTCCTTTCCCACTCCTGTGGTGACTTTCTTTGCTTTTCGTCTTTAACCTTTTTGTACCAGGGCCTCTCCCAGGCTTGGTGTCTTCCCCAAACCTCACACCCCCTTAGACTATCCAATCCTGAGACCCACTGACCACACTGGTGGGATAAGACCTCAGATGTCTCTGTGATTGTGCAGGTCTGAGGATGCTTTGGGATTTCATGGCTCTGTGGAGCCTGGAGATCCCAGCTCAGCCTGTAACAGCATGTCTGGGATCCTCAGAGTGACACTGTCCTTTCTCTGTCCAATTCCAGCTGTCCAGGAGGAGAGGCAGCGGGGGAAGGACCGCAATGAGAACGAGGTGGAGTCCACAAGTAGCGCCAACGAGGACATGCCTGTGGAAAAGATCCTGGAAGCTGAACTTGCTGTGGAGCCAAAGACAGAGACGTACATCGAAGCAAACATGGGCTTGACGCCAAGCTCGGTGAGGCACCTCTTCCCTCTGCCCCAGCCTCATCCCAGGCACTTGGGACAGGAGGGGTGGCTGTGGGGCATCAGGAGAGACCAAGCAGTGAGTCTGTAGACTCTGTGTCAGCTTAGATGGAAGCACAAGGAAAGCAAACCCAGCAGCCACCAGCATTGGTACTATTCTATCCCACAGCACAGGGAAGGAACAGATACTGTAAGGCATAATTAGAAGGGCTTGCAGAGAAGATTTTGTTTTAATTAACAGCCCTCAGTGCTCAAAGGCAGAAAGACACTCCATGCTCTGAAGAGCTCAGAGTCAAATCGAGCCAATAAACAGACCTGTGTGGCTGAAGTGCAGAGAGGTAACAGCTGTAAACTGAGGGTGTGACTTTTCAGATGCAGAATTACACAGCTGCTAGGCTCTGAGAGGAGAAAACCTGCAGAAATTTGCCTAGAAGTTGGCTTTCAAGTTCCTTTCCCATTTAGAAACTTGCATTATAACTGGGCCTGCTTGGAGCATCTGGGCTCTAACAGTGCCTTGTGTAAACGAGAGAGAGATGACAGGGAAATAGGACAGGGCTTGGAGCAATTTGGTCTAGTGGAAGGTATCCCTACCCATGGCAGGAGGTGGGACAAGGTGGTCTTTAAAGTCCCTTCCAGCCCAAACCATCTGTGATCCTATGGAGAGTGAGGAGCTGTGATGAGGAAAACTGTCTTGGGCCTTTTCCTAAGAGGTTCCCTTATCAACAGGGAAAAGTTTCCCTTGCAAAACAGTGTGAGAACCAAACCATCCTCCAAAATTCCACTCATAGGATAGACCCTCTGCAAAGCCCTCATCAGGAGCCCTCATTGAAGAGAAATACTTGGTGCCCAGCCTAGGCAGCATTTAGGATACAGCCCCATTTCTCAACAGCCCCTGTTCCTGTGAAAGTAGTGGGAATAGAGGAATTCCTCTAAAACAGCATCTCCTGGTTGCTTCACGTTTTTTAGGGGGTACTCTGCCAACATTTGGGCTGGCTAACCCTGGAGAACAGGATCATCCAGTGAAATATGCTTGTGCAATTCCTAATGCTCTGTGCTGGTGTCTGTGAGGCTGAGATGATGAAATGCAGCTATTTCTAGCAAGTGGAAGGACTCTGCAGTATTTATTTTCTGCTACAATAATAATTCATCTCTTTCTTTATATGAGGCTTGGAGGGTTGAGTCAGAAATACCTTCATCCCTGCCCATGGCATGGGGATTGGAATGAGATGAACTTTGAGGTCACTTCCAAGCTAAACCATTCCATGATTCTGCTTGGTGGGGCTGGACAAGAGATCTAAGAGTCGGGCTGCTTCTTGTGGGAGTCTTAACTGGCTCTGTGGGATGCTCTTTTTGGCCTTTACCTGCAAGGACACCTTATGGTTGGATTGCTGAGGTGAGGCTTTTCAGTGACAATGGTATGGATAGAACTTACTTCAACTTTCAAGGCTTTCTGATATGAAAAGAGCCAGTTCCTCAGTGAAACTCTCCAGAATCAGGTGCAGGGCTGTGGTGCTCACCTGCATTTGAGAGGAGGGTACCATCACCACAAAGCTGCAAGAGACTTGTGTTTTTTGGAGGAGGCAGCTGAGCCGTGGTTAGTGAGGGGCTCAGAGAGGCTCTGGCGGCTCTCAGTATTAAAAATACTTCAGGGGGAGTTGGAGCCAGCGTTGTGCTGACTTGAAAACAAACCCCAGAGAGCGAGCTGAAATAAATGGCTTCGTCTGGCACTGCGTCTCCTCAGCCTCTTGTAGCAAATTGAAAGCTGGTTCCTGCATAATTCAACACGCATTACTGTGAACAAGGATGTGTGTTGCATCTAAATAGAAGCAGGAGGCTTGTTGAAATGCCCTATTATTGTCAAGCGGCTTCTGCCGATGAGGTGACATTTGTAGCAGGTTTAGCAGATGTATGAGAGATCAGCAGCTCCCAGTGACTGGGCCACCACCGGCAGAGGAGGTGCCTTCCTCCCAGCCCTCCCCTGAGAGCCCAGGTGATGGAAAGGCAGACAAATTGAGTCTCTAATAGACACGGAGTAAAACACAAACTGTTTCCCATTAGCCCGGTGTGTTGGGTTCTTTTATTTGTGCCTCTGCACCTTGTCTGTCTGCATTGAATGCTGCTGGTGATCTGCAAGGACATTTCCACCTGGCTGTGCCAGGCTGGGGTGGAGGTGGCAGGGTGCTGCAAGAGTCAACACCCTCCTCTCCCACATGGAATCACAGAATGGTTTGGGTTGGAAAGAGCCTTTGAGATCATCCAGTTCCAATCCCCTGCCATGGGCAGGGACATCTTCCCTTAGCCCAGGTTGCTCCAAGCGCCATCCAGCCTGGCCTTGGACACTTCCAGGAAAGGGTCATCCACTTCTCTGGGCAACCTGTGCCAGGGCCTCACCACCCTCACAGGGAAGAATTTTTTCCTAATATCTCATCTAAACCTACTCACTTTTGGTTTGAAGTCATTCCCTCTTGTCCTGTCACTACATGTTCTCATGTCTGTGACTGTCACCTTGTGCCATGGTCCCTTGGCTGCTCTTGGAGCTGGTACCTGTCCCTGGACAGTGAGGGTGGGTTTTCCCCTGCCCCATGTCCCTGGCAGCTGTGAATCCGGGCTCCTGTGGTGTAAGCACCACCCGGGATGGGCTCCTGGCCACTGAAAGGCAAAGCCTGTAACTGAGAGGTGTTATCCCCATTAGCTTTTAATTGGCCTTTGCATGTCTGGTTTCAAGTCACCATTTTCTGGAAGATGCCTCCAAGCTCCAATCTTCCAAGAAGATCAAGTGCCCTTTCACTCTGTCACACTCCGGCACCATGCCCTTGCTATTTACTGCAGGAGGGGATTTGCTTTCCGTGCACAGGGAGGGTTTCCAGCACCTCTGTGCCTCTCCTGGAGCCAGATCTGCAAGGAAGACACTTTTAGCTGCCCCTCACTCCACGGTGATTAAGTTCTGCCAGGAAGCACCCTGGTGGTTCCAGGAATTGCCATGTGAGGTGTAATTAAAAGCAGGGCTCCTCGCTGAGGCTTTGTAGAGAGCACCAGAGGTTGGGTACAGCCTGTGCTGCCCACGGAGCAGCAGTGACAGCCTGGGCTGGGGCACCTGGAGCCCAACTGGTGAGTCCTGGAGATGGTGACAACCTGCCCAGAAGCCACCCCTGACAGACAAAAGCTTTGGCAAAAACATCTTCCTTGCCTACTTTACCCCTTTTGTGGGGCTGTGCAGGCACTTGCTGCACCAGTTCTGCTGGAGTGTGAGGTGTCCTCTAAGTCATGTCCCCTCTGGGGCACACAGGGCTCCGTTCCCATCCCGTCCCACGGGAGCTGGAATGCCGGGTTTCTCTGCCTGGCTGCTCCAGCTGACCAAACTGAGATGACTTGAGGTTGGAGACATTCCTATAAGCTGCAGCACAGGTGTTCCTCCTCACCCTTCGTGAAAATACCTCTAAATGCCATTCCCTGTGTTTCCAGTGAAAAACCCTGCAAAGCTCCTCCTCACACCCAGTTTAGTGTTTTCCTTTTGTCCAGAGGAAATCCCATCTTTTCTCCCTCTGCTGGGTAAAAGCCTGATCCCTGCTCACATCTCCTTCCTCAGGGAAGAGCCTCAGCTCCCTGGGAGTGAGACTCCCCTGGCTTGCAGCCCTCAGGGAGCTGCTGGAGAGGGGCAGAGCAGGGGGCACCATCCCCACAGTGGTGCCAACCCGTGCCCATCCATCTCTGCACACAACAGGTGAAAATACTTCGAAGGCGGGTGTCCTGAGCTTGCCAAATCCTGGTTATTTTAAGCCTGGAGAATGGCAGATGTTGGCCACTGAGGCACAGTTTGGGTTTGCTGCCAGGGGACTGGGCCAGGGTCTGGGGCACGGCTCTGGGGGGCAGGAGGGTGACTTAGCAGGGTGGTCTTTGTCTGCCCAGCCTGGGAGAGGAGTTTGCTGTTGCACAAAGAGCTCATGGTGAGGAATGGCCTTGCAGGACGGACACATTTTGCCTGTGTTCATGTCTGCTCTGCCTCTGAATTCACACCCCTTCCCCCTGCAGTCTAGGGGTGAAGTAAACACTGCTCCTTCCGATTTGGAAACTGCTCTTTTAAGGACATGGAAGGAAAATAATTGTACAATCCAAGCTGGTAGATATCAGCAGGGATTACCGTGGGAGATGTGGAAGGGCTCATACATCCCTGTCCAGAGAGGTAAACCCTACACACACACTTGTACCAGCGAGCTCTGCCTCTGTCAGGGTTAGACAGGCCCTTCCAGTTCCTAATCACAAGCCCACTTGAGCTGTTAGCAGTTCCTTTAAACAGGGATTTGGTGTGTTTAGGCTGACTGTCCTCCTTGAGAGCAGATGTTTTTTGTTACTGGATAATACTTCAAAGGAAAGGGGTTTTCTCTTTTTTTGTGTAATGCCCTCTCTGGTGCTGGTTTATCGAGCTGGGAGATACTGGCATGGGGAGCCTGCCCTTCCCTAGGCTGGAGGTCCTTTGGTTCATCAGTCAGTGTGGTGGATATCAAGTCTCAGGACTTCCAGTTCCCATTCTGGAGCTTTCTAAAAACTATTAAAACCCATGTGGTGTAGAAGCCAAATCACCTGCTTTCCCTGTGATGGATAACATCCACCTCAGGGAGGACGGGGAGGCAGAAAGAGCCCCTTCAGCTGCTCCTCCAGCCTCTCCTCTCCTTGCTCTGCCTTCTCTAAGCCTTTCCATCTCTTTTTTTCTTGGCAGCCCAATGACCCAGTGACAAACATATGCCAGGCAGCAGACAAACAGCTCTTCACCCTGGTGGAGTGGGCCAAGAGGATCCCCCACTTCTCTGAGCTGCCCCTGGATGACCAGGTCATCTTGCTCCGAGCAGGTGAGTGGGATCTGTCCCCCAGGGGATCTGGGAGTGCTGCATCTCACTGTGACAGGGCCTGGCAGCTTGAAAGCCTTTAACTGCTTCTGAGTAACAGCCTCTGAGCGTTCAATTTCTAAATAGGATTTAAAAAGCCCCAAGGGATGTGGTGCTGAACGGGATCCAAAATGTTTTACCAGCTGCCAATCAGCTGAAAAACAGCCTGGCTTCATCTCTCATGAGTGAGGGGCCCAGAGATGGGTGCTGGGTGGTTTAAACCAAGGGAGTTACACTCTGCCTTCCTCCAAAACTGAGACTTGAAAGACCAAGCAGGCTTGGGCCTCCATGAAATTTCATCAAACTAAAATGTTTGATCATAATTAAAACCAGAAAGGGGAGAAAAATATATCACCCTCCTTCTCCCACCTAGCAGGATGAAAATAAAATTCTCTGGGCTTATTTTAAATTTCCTTGTGCAACAGGGGGGCTTCAGGAGCAGGATGTGGGAGGTGGAAAGCCATTTGCTGTAAAAAGTGTCTTCTCCCATTGAGTGAATTCAAGCCCCTGCTGCTGTACAAAGATCATGGAGGGCAAGAAATCAAGAGCAGAGCTCAGTGAGAATGTGTTTTAGGCATGAAACTCTTTGTAAGCTGGGGGCTTTGAAGTCCTTGATAATTTTAAAAGTTCCTCTTGTTTCCCCAAAATTCACTTTTGTAGGGAATTCAAGAGGAGAGAACCCTGCAGAGTGTGGCTCCTCTCTCTGCAACCTTCTGGTCTTGGGTTAAGGGTCTCTGTAGCCAAGATGCTGCTGATCCACCCTGAGGGCAGCATTCTGACTTTTTACCATAGCAAATGTGTCCCCCAAAATAAATGCCCATGAAATTGAACAGGAAAGTGCTGTAAGAATCAAGTGCCAGGTATTCACATCAACATAAAGTGTAGGAGCCACCGGAACTCTTCTGGTCCAAGGTCTGTCCAGGTTCCTTCAGAAGAAGGTATAGGGACTCCAGGGTAGGAAGATGATGGGATCAGTGTTTTTCCCTTCCCACCACACAAACTTTAGCTGCCATTCTGTTTATTAAGGCTGACTGTAGCCCAAGTACATGAATCTTTAAACTTTCTGCAATGTTTTGTTGACTATAGCCAATACCTTGGTCCTACCCACAGATAGCCTGTCCCTCTCACAACCTCTCTGACATCCTTGACCTCAAGAGTGTCTGGTTGTTTAAGTCACACTGTTTACTGGTGCATGTTTTCCACTTCTTTTACTGAAAGGAGATTTTTGTAGTCACAGTTCATGTAGTGGCTACAGCAATGGTCTGGGAATGGAGACTTGGGGGGGTTTATTCTTGCTGCAGACATGGCCATGTCCTGCATCCTTCCAGGATGACCCCTGCAGCCCCTTGGTGAAAGTGCTCCTCTGGCTTTTCTGTGGGTGTGAGTATTGCTCTATGGAACATACAGAAGTGTGTTTTTGAAGAGAGTCTCTAGAGCCTCTTGTGAGAGTGGATGAGCAGGGAAGCATCTCTGTAAGAACCTTTGAGGGCTTCCTGCAAATATGGCAGGGAAGAGCTGGATTCAGACCAGACTCTTACGTGAAGTGAGATCAGAACCACAAGAACAGCTCCAGACTTTCCTTTCTCTTTAGGTTTTCCTTTCTCTTTAGAAGGCAGCTAATGAAAGCTGAATGTTCCTGACCTGATGTTCTCTCCCTTGTGCTGGTGCTTGAGGGGGCACTCCCTGGGCAGGAGGAGAGGGGCTGCAGACCCCATCACATCCCAGATTTTCTGGTGGCTCTAACCCCATGGGTATGAGGTTGCTGAGCACCTGGAGCAGCTCTGATGAGCTCCCTGCTCCAAGAGTCTCTGCCGGGGCCTCAGATAACCTCCCCCAAGTCTTTTTAACCAGTGGCTCTATGTATTATTGAGTGGGGAGAGCGGCCTGCTGAGAACAGCTGCCCATGAAATATTAAAGTATTAAAATTCAGCTAAGAGCGTCAGTCAGGTTCAGTCATGCATCCTGGGAGGCAAAATAAGTGGAGCACGCATCTTTGGAGGAGCAGTGCTGGATGGGCTGGCAGTAGCTTTCCTCAAATCCTGAATCATTTAAAAATATTCCCTCTCTGTGCTTTTTGGAGGGGAGGGAAACCTGACTTTTTAAGCCTGTTTTCCACGGGTTTTCTTGTTTCCAAGCTTGCTAGAGCTGAGACAGGAATAGACTGATGTTTTCTCAGCCTGGCAAAGGATGCTGAGCATTACATCTCTGCAGCTGCACTTGATTTTATAGGGCTGGTGGGGGAACTTGGCAGTGAGATGGATTGGCATGATGGTCACTGCGCTGCCAAAGTGCCTTCCCTATCCCAGAGGAGCCAAAGCATCCCTGGAGGCTGCAGCCACCTTGTTTGGTGAGAAAGGAGTCACACAAATCAAAGGAATCTGCTCTGTTTCTCCAGAGCTTGGGCTGAAATGCAAAAATCTTGGAGTAGACTTGTTGGGTCTCTAACTCAAATTTTCTGCCTGTGGTTACACCTGATTTTTCCTACTTGTCTTTATCTTGTAAGCTCATGTAGAAACCGCCTCCCCATTTCAGCTGTAACATCCCAGCTCTGCATGGGAATAATTCAGCTGAAGGATGTTGATTAATCCAGGGCTCCTTCACTGGAATAAATCCAGCTTGGACTGGACATTGTGAGCCAACTCTGGGTTTTGTTGGTTGGAGCTGCTGTGGGTCTGTGTGTGATGGCTGGTGGGAGGCACCCCTGGCACCTTCCCGTGGGTCTGGCTCTGGGAGTTGCTCTGCATCCAGGGAACACGGTTTCTGCAGGCTCCTGGTGCAGTCCTACGTCTTCTCCCTCTGTTCTCTTTGGGTTTCACAGTGTTGCAATCCCTGTGAAAGTGCCAGGCCTCACCCAGTAAATAGCCAAATAAATGTTCCCGTGATTGGGGTGGAAACATCCTGTGGCCACTTAGGAAAGAGTGAACTTTATTCCCAGTCAACATTTCTAATGGCACAATCCATCGCTGCAGGAGTAGGTAAATACAGCACACATGGACATGTATTTACTCCAATCACTGAGACACGACGTGTTCTGGTGGCAGGAGAGATGAAGGATTGTTGTGTTCCTTTTCCAGACTGGGGAAAAAACACTAAAGCCAAATATCCTTATGGTTCTGGAGCCCGCCAGGCAGGCCTGTGCTCTGAACTCCAGGACATATTCAGAACATGAACCAGCCATGTGATGGGTGTTGCTGCAGGACTGTTTGTCTTAGCAAAGATGCTGCTCCTGGTTGAAAGTCACCAAAATTTCCACCCTTCAAACTTTGCAGCACTTCATCTTCTTGTGGCTTTGTTTCAGACATTCTTGAATTGAGCCTGCAATGGATTTAAGAATGGAATGGGAAGGGGAGCTGGAAGGTGGGGAGGTCCCATCTCCCTTCCCTTCCCTGCAGCTAGGTGTGGGCTCAGAGGATGTGTGTCCTGTATCCTGAAGTAGCATGTCCAATAGGTGTTAAGACTAAAAGCTGATTTCCAAGCAGCTGTGGAAGCAGTTAGTGGAGCAGTCATGGATGTGGGACACCCCTCTGCAGAGAGCAGAGCAATCCCTCCCAGTATTCACGTGGTGGAAACAACAAACCGACTAGACAGAGTTTTCCTGGTCCCTTTTACAGAGCTGAATGATGAATGAACTTCTGTGCCCTGTTATGGCCTGAAAAAGCCCAATTACCTGATAGAAAGCGTTGATAGGTCTGGAAGTGCTCGGAGGCAGCGGGTGAGGGCAGAGTGGCTCAGGGCTCCACACCCACGCAGGGGTTCACAGCGAGAGGAGCAGGCAGAGCCCTTTGCTGTGGTGTCTGCACAGTTTACAGAGGAAACTGCTTCCCTTATTAACGTTATATTTTTAGTGCGTTTGTTTCTTAATAGTTTTTCCTTCCTTGGCTTCCAAGAAAAAGCTGGCTCCCTTCTCCCTTCCTATATCCAGCCACGTTCCTCTAGCAAAGGCGGTTTCCTCCTCTCTTTAGTGCTGGGGAGGTGATGTTGATTCCCAGACTCGCTGGGGTGGCTCTAACCCGCAGCCTTGGTTGTTTTCTCCTCCCCAGGGTGGAATGAACTCCTAATTGCCTCCTTCTCCCACCGCTCCATAGCTGTGAAAGACGGGATCCTCTTAGCCACCGGGCTCCACGTGCACCGGAACAGCGCGCACAGTGCTGGCGTTGGGGCCATCTTCGACAGGTGGGCAGAGGGAGGGATGGAGGGATAGATGGGATTGCACCTCAAGCCACTTTGCCTGGACATCCCCATCTTTGTCTCCACACCAAACCGCCTCCATTCCCCGCGTTGCAACCTCCTTGAGGGGTTGGAGGAGCCCGGGATGAGGGTGTCCATCCCATGGCGTGCATGGAAGTGCTGAAGGCAACAACATCAAATCCTCCTCTTAAACCTGCAAAACCCAACAGCCCAAAACAGGGAGAAGGCTGCCCAGTGCAAATCAAAGCCTCTTTCATGGGGTCCAGATGCCTTCTAATGTTACGAGGAGGCCACTCCTTTGTTTCTTTTCATCTTTAATTGGACCAAGACGTGATTTTATTTTCACAATGAAAAGGCACCAAAAATACTCAGCAGGTTCCACATGTGTATCCTGAGGGCTCTTTAATCTCGTGCTTTGGGAGAGTGTTTGAAAGCCAGACTTCCAGGGTGTTTGACCCACAGTGTGGCTCCAGACGCCGCTGAAAGGCTGATTTCTCTGCCTGAGACTCATCCTGAGGCGACTTTGTTGAAACCAAATCACCTTTGGTGCTGTGCTTTGTGAGGAAATTGTTCTTCAGACCTTGGTGACATCATTTGTTCCTGTGAGGTCATAAGTGCAAGATCATGACTTTGCTGCAGGATCTAACATGAAAAACTGGGCAATCAGTGGAAAATATTTCAAAACCGGCACCTGCAGCAGGAGCGAAGGGAGCAATAAAAATTACCGGCAGAGGAAATTACTTTTAGATACCTGTTGGGGTGGATTTTTATTATTATTTTTTATTTTTAGGCAGCTTTCTCAGGTGCCAAAGCCACTCAGCAAGTGGATGAAGCCAGTTTTTATGGCCCCTGTTGTATCTCACAGGAACTATTGATGTTCCTAATGAGCTATTTTTGATAGAGGAGGAAGATGAGGCCACATCCTGAGGTGGTACAAGTGAGCACAGCCCCTGATTTCGTTAACTGTGACTGGAGTGTCTCACTCCTGGTCTGACACCTGGGTGTTTTCATTTCTTTTTAACACTGACGCCTGTGATTTCTGTGTCCTTTGCAGAGTATTGACAGAACTCGTGTCAAAAATGCGAGACATGCTGATGGACAAGACAGAGCTGGGCTGCCTGCGAGCCATTGTCCTCTTCAACCCTGGTACATGGCTGTCTTCCCTCCTATTCCCTCTTGGCTGATGCTCTGTCCTTTTGGCTCCTTTTCTTCCCTATAAATCTCCATTTCAAGTAGCTGAGGGCACCCAGCTCTGGAGGACAGGGCAAGCAGGAAGAGAAGAAAGGATGAGAGTTGAATTAAGTGCTGCACATGCATCTGCCACCTTACAGGCATGTCCTGTGCAGGTCAGGGATGGATGTGGATCTGTGCCCAGTGCTGCTCTCCATTCCTTCCTTTCACAGGATCACAGAATGGTTTGAGTGGGAAGGGACCTTAAAGATCATCTCATTCCACCCCCCTCCCATGGGCAGGGATACCTTCCACTAGACCAGGTTGCTCCAAGCCCTGTCCAACCTGGCCTTGGACACTTCCAGGGGTGGGACAACCACAGCTTCTCTGAGCAACCTGTGCCAGGCCTGCCCACCCTCCCAGGGAAGCATTTCTTCCTAATATCCAATCTAAGCTCCTGTCTCTCAGTTCACAGCCATTCCCCCTTGTTCTATCAGCTTTCCCCCTTTTACAGGGACTCTGTGAGAAGAGAGTTCCAGTGCTTGAGGAAGTTGTCCCTCCCCAACGCAAAATTGAATCTAGTCATCCTTTGAGAGAAAAATACACATGAGAGCAGTGCTAGAGCATGGACATTATTGTCTGTGTTTCCTGATCTCATCACCCAAGGGCTTTTATTACCTGCATTTCTGGAAAAGCCCTTTGCAGACCCAGAGGGGGTGAAAGACATGAAATGTGCTTGTAAAATACACAAGAACTTGAATTTTTGTCCGCAGCTTTCTTAGTTGCACAGACTCCAGGAGGGTTCACACTGCTCACTTTTCCCCCCTGGCCTCATCTGCCCAAGGGGAAAAGAAGGTTCAGTGCCAGGGCTTGTCTCCAGCATTTTGGGGAGCAAATCCCTGTGCAGCAGGAGCCAGCTGGCAGCCTGCATGTACCTGCACAGCTCTGCTGAGGGGGGTCTCTGTATTTTAGAGCAGGTCAGTCCAGAGCAAAACCAGATGGAAGCCAAGGACAGACATCCATAGCCACCCCTCCCCTCCCTTTCCTGCCCTCACAGGAGCACAGTTTGTGCCCAAGCACGGCTCCTTCCCTGGATTTTCCCACCAAATCCAGGCCAGGCCATTTCAGCAGGTTTTATTGCTGTTTCTTGGGTTTGTTTTTCTTTTTTACTTCTTTTTTTTTTTAATTCCCCCCCTCCTTGTAATCACCAGTAATTTATTGTCTGTAATTTGGGATTAGCCATATATGGTAAAAGAAGGGGAATCTGGAGAGGTTCCCGTGGCACATGTGCTTGGGGATATCAATTTCTTGACTGTCCCTTTCACCCTACTAAAAACAGATCCTTGCCGTGTCACGGGGGACCTGCCAGAGCTGGGGCTTCTCCTTCAGCCCCACCACAGGGCTTTCTGCTGGAGGGAGAAATCCCACAAGCCCAGGACTTGAGGGGGGATTAAACCCTTTAAATGGGGGACCACTGGAATGAGCCAAAACAGTTGGGTCAAGGGTGTAAGGTGGAATAAATCAGATCTGTAGTCACAGGGCAAACCTTTGAGGGCTTCAGTGCTCCCCAGGAGCTGTTTGGTACTACCCCAAATACCCAGGATTTGAACCCTGCATCCGCACTCTGCCCTGATCTGGTCGTGCTGGGTGTGATGGAGAGAGCTGGGGAATGCACAGGGGGTCCCTGCCTGCTTGGGAAGCCTGGAGATTTTTTGGCTGATGGTCCTTTTGTTGTGTTTCAGACTCGAAAGGTCTCTCGAACCCGGCCGAAGTGGAGGCGTTGCGGGAGAAGGTGTACGCGTCGCTAGAGGCTTATTGCAAACACAAATACCCCGACCAGCCCGGGAGGTGAGTGACCTGTGCCCCGTCCTCCTGCAGCCTCACACCCCAGGAAAACCCTCTGGAAAGGTGCTCCATCCCTGGGGCAGGTCTGAGTGATGTCCTTGAGTCACCACACCAGTGTACGGGTACTGAGTCCCTTCCACTTGGGGCTCTCCGTTCCTGGGTCTGCTGGGAGTGAACATTCTCTGCAGAACATCCTCAGAACATCCCCCTGTGCAGTGCAGAGAGGTCTTTATTCCCATGCCAGTAAATCCATCACAGCCAGGACAAGGTGGGCAGACCTGAGGAGCCCCAGTTCCCGTGGCCGCAGCAGTGGGATGAGCACATGTGGGAAGGGGTATCATTTCCCTTTTGGAAACCACGGAGCGCAAACCACAGTGAAAATAAGACTCACATGGAGTTAATTTTCGGTGGCAGATGAGCATCATTGCTGGGAAGTGAAAGCCTCAATTGATGCTCTTTTCTCCCCTCCCCACCTCCCCCAATCCAGCTGGGAATGGGAGGGGGAATTAGGAATGCTTTCCTGGACCGCTCCAGAGCTGAGTGGGCGCATTTTCCCAGTTACAGCCTGAAGCTGGCAACTGCCAGCTGAGTTACTGACAGTTTTTTGAGAAACCAAGCAAAGCACTGGAAACTGCTGCTGGTGCAGTGAATATTGGGAAAAACAGCCCAAGCAGCTGGGATTTGCATCTCACCTGCATTCCTGGTCTTGTGTGTCTGGATGGCTAAGTAAAAAGAAGGAAGCTTTCACAGCAGTGAATGCAGTGGGCAGATCATGCCTTCAGAAGTAATGTTGGACTTTTTTACCACCCCTTCTGGGTACCAATATGCTGGCAGATGAAGAAAGATGGGTTGTTAAGGGGCCTTTGGGGTGTTCATGGTTGGCTTGTGGCAGGGAGAGTGAGGGTGAAGGTGCCTTTGGGTGTGTTTGACTCGTGATGACGAGGGGAAGTGAGGGATGAGCACAGTGCACAGAGCAGGGGTGGTTACCTCTCCTCCCCCAGGTGGTTTGTGTGGACTCCAGGCCAACTCTCAAGCTGACTTCTCTTCCAAAAAGCATTATTAAATTGCATTTCTGAAGCAAATCCAGAGCCAGACCCTGGACTTTGGCTGTTGTGGTGTTGCAGAAGAGCTGTGCTGCCCTTGGGGCTCCAGTGAGCAGCCAGCCATGCCTGGCACAAGGAGAGCTGCCTTGGGAATCACGGCCAGCAGTTCTCATGGATTATTCCCTGCTATCCACAGCCAGGTTGTACTGCCCTTGCATGTGCTGCTGGCTGGGCTGGGGTGGGCTGGGAGTGGGCAGGGGGCTGTCACGAGGACAGCCCTGCTTGTTATCACCCAAACCACTGCCAAGCCATCATGCATGACTGAGCACAGTGGCTGAGCCACCAGTCCAAACCAGTTCCCCAGGGCTCTGCCTCAGTGCTCAGTGATGTGTAATAGAGTGTTTTAGGTCCAGAAGCTGCACCAGGGCTCTGGAGTTTAATCTGTCACTGGCTTTGATTGGCCTTGGGCTGGGGACCTCCTTGTGTGATCCCCACACCTTTCCTTGGTGACCCTAAAGGTTTTGCTTGCTGAGGAAAGTCCTGAGAGCCATGACTGGGCACTGCTGACCTTACCCCACCTCTCCCATGGTGCAGGGCAGTGGTGGAATAATCCCAGGTGGCTCGGGAGGGTTAACTTGTGGGCTGGGAGTCCAGAGTTGCACAAGAGCTCAACGATGTTCTCAGGAACTCTCTCCATCCTCCTGGTCTCATGGCACAATGTGATCACCATCTGGGGCTGGAAACAAGTTCTTCCTGTGGTTGAGCAAACTCCTGCTCAAGACTTGGTGGGTGCCTTCCCCTGCTCCACGCTGTGGGATCGCTGGGCTTCCCACCACTTCAGTTGCCCTTCAGTGCAGGGCTTCATCTGAATCCTCAGCCAGCAAGAGCTTGGGAGCACCATGTAAATACCAAAAGGGAACTTCTCCGTAACAGCGAGGCAGAGAGAGGCATTCCTGGGAAAAACCCAGCTATGCTCCCCCCGTGCAGCCCCTGCTGCTCCCCAGGGAGGGCTCGGTGCCTACGTGACACCCAGCAGCCGCAGGGAATCAGGAATCAGGGCTGTTGTCTCCCCTCTCAGCCCCAGCCCTGGCACGTTGTGCTCCAGGCTGGTTATCTCACAGTTAAACATATCCGAGGGCTGGAGCCATCATCTGGTTTGGTTTAAAGTGAAACTTCCTGAATGGGATGGTAGGACTGATTTGTTTTTCCTGGCTCTGCTCCCACCGTTCTAGCCAGCTCAGCAGAAAAAAAAAGTAGGGAGAGAGAATTGTGCATGCATGTATAATATCTGTGTGTTTGTGCACGTCTCTGTGTGTGTGTTTTATGGAGGGTCCCCTTCTCCTTGGGCCTTTGCTTATGTACAAAATTTGATTTTGCAGCAGGAAAATCAAATAATCGTGCTCCTGGTCATTAAAGGGGTTTTTCCTGTGTGGGGATCACTCACTCAAGGGCTGTGTACCAGGAGGTGGTACTGGGAGGTGACATCCAGGTGACACCCCAGGGCATGGCCAGGCAGGGTGGGGGCACCCCAGGGTGCTCCAGAGGTGCACCCTTGCAGGAGCTGATGGCTCTCTCCTGGCTCTTTCCACCCTCAGAGCCTGACACACAGCAACTTTTCCTTGATGGCCATCCATCAGGCTCGTCTCTACTCCCCAGCCCTCCTGGCTCTTCCCTGCCTGTCCATCCAGCCCTCCTGCCTGTCCTTCTGTGCCTCAGCTCTTGCTGGCATCAGGATTGTGACCTGTTAGCATCTACTCCAGGCAGGGCAGGCTGGGAGAAAGGGCTCTTGTTCTTCTGGGGCTCCTCAGAGCCCCTCACTGGGCCCAGAAAAGGGAAGCATCCCATGTCATGGATGGTTTGCAGTGCTGCTTCCAACTTGTGCATCAAAGCCCTTGTCTCCTTCCACTGGCTTCACCCCCGAGGTGCCTCCAGCCTGGCTGTCAGCTGGGTTTCTGCTGTGCCAGCAGCCCCAGGGCTCAGCAGCAGCTGGTGATGGCCAGCAGCCCCAGTGCCTGCTGGAGAGGGGCATTGATGAGCCAAATGCCAGCTAACCTCACTCAGCATCTCCTCCATCCTCTTCCCTTGCTTGCCCTTTTCCCTCACCAAAGATCCAGCTGCTGAAGCTGTTTGCACCTCTGCCTGTGCCAAGAGG
Organism: Scytalopus superciliaris; assembly: GCA_013400415.1. Taxonomy (NCBI): domain Eukaryota; kingdom Metazoa; phylum Chordata; class Aves; order Passeriformes; family Rhinocryptidae; genus Scytalopus; species Scytalopus superciliaris. The sequence continues at coordinate 5,038 of VXBX01006286.1, read as the reverse complement.
GGCCTCCCCAGGGTTGTGGTGTGGGGACCCCACGAGCATCTCAGGGTGCTCACAGAGTGGTGAGGCACGTGCACAAAGCCGATGGTGCACCCCAGTCCAGGGCTGGCCTTTCATGCCTTGTTTTACTCTCCCAGCTCAGCTATCAGCACGTGTTTGTTGTGGATATCCACCGTGGCTGCCTGATCTTCAAGGCTGAGGGACATAATTAATGATTTCTCTGGGTGTAGCCCTTTGGCAGCAGGAGGTTGTGTCTGACTCCCAACCCTTCTGAGCTTTGAGGGGGCCGGGGCAGGGTCAGAGCTGCCAGTGTGGGGTCTGACCATGCCGTGTCTCCCGTCCCACAGGTTCGCGAAGCTCCTGCTCCGCCTCCCAGCCCTGCGGTCCATCGGCCTGAAATGCCTGGAGCACCTCTTCTTCTTCAAGCTAATAGGCGACACACCAATCGACACCTTCTTGATGGAAATGCTGGAGGCGCCCCACCAAATGACTTAGAGAACTGCTGCTGGGTCAGTCCCTCGCCGGGCCGGGGTCCCACGGGGCCCCTTCCTCCGCTTTCCTCCTCCTCCTCCTCCGCCCCAGCCCATCCCTCCCTGCTCACCCCGGCGCTGGAGGCACCGTCTGATCCGGGGGAACCCCACCGTCCTCGCCTCCTCGGCGCCCTCACCCCTGTCCGTTTGCTGTCACTGCTGCGTCTCCAGACCTGCTCGCTGGTTCCCTGCGCTAGATGTAGAGAAGTGGGAGCGGAGAGAGCTTGCCACCCCCTGCCCGGCCCCCGCCGTGCCATGAGGGTTGGGATGAGCCACCAGCCGGGCTTGGCATCACCCCCTCCAACCCGTGGATGCCCCGGGGCAGGAGCGGGGACCGGGACAATCCCAGCCCTTGGGGGCAGTGGGGTTTGGACAAGCTGAGGGGAGTGGCTGAACTCGCCGGATTGCAGCTGGCTATTTTCAGAGGATGGAGTTTTTGAAAAAGAGAAGAAA
>VXBX01006284.1:188919-199936 GCA_013400415.1 Scytalopus superciliaris | reverse complement strand
AGTCAGGCCATTCCCTGGAGTGGTGGGGACCATGAGAAGTTGTGAGCATGACGAGCAGCGAGTGCACCGAGGGGAGCTCACCCCACTGCGGGAAAGCAGAGAGGTGGTGGTGAGTTGCAGCTCCAGTTCGTGGGGCAGCACAGGGGAACCAAGGGAGGGAAGGGTGTGCTCATGCCTTCTCCTGCCTCCTTGTGTTGGTGGGGTCTGTGGTTTGTAGGGGCACCTCTCAAGCTTCCCTGGGCAGTAACACCCATCTTTGGCACAATGGTAGAGGGCAGATCCTTGCTGCTGGCATGGCTGGATGTTGGGTTGATCCTGGACAGGGACAGCAGCCTCTGAGCAGTAGGGAATAGGGATTGAACGTGGCTGCAGGGCATGGAATGCGGTGCCTTCAGCAAACAGCCAAACCCAACACCAACACCCAACCACAGGTGACAAACCACGGGAGACAGAGGGGTAGAAGGCTGTCAACCATCTCTGCAACGTCACCCACCGCTCTTCACAGAGCTCCTGCCTGGGCTAGAAGGTGAAGCAGGGCTCCTTTAGCATCCCTCCTGCTTAGGTCCTCCTTCAAACCTCTTTCCTCCCCAGTATGTCCCACTGGAGACCCACAGAGCAGCTCCAACCTCCCCTGCTCCCACGTGCAGCTCTGATTCTGTGTGAAGACACGAGTCTGGAGAATATCTGGACACATTGCTGTTCCTGTGGCCAACCCCTGAATCCCCTGGGACATTCCCAGCGGGCTTGAGCCAGTCACCAGTCTAAACTGGAGATCTTGTTGTGCATCTCTAGAAGAAGCAAAAATGAAACAAGATAAAAGTGGCTGGTAAGAAGAGGAGAAGTGAGAGCACAGAGGACATCACAGGAGAAATACTCACTACTAACCCAAACCAGCACTCAGGCAAGACATCCAACACCCAACTTAGACATGGATGAAGGCATCATACTTGTATTTTTGCCAAGGATGGGACTCCCACCACTCACACACTTGATAAAGAAAATCTGGAGTGAAGTGAGAGTTGGAATCAACTTTGCCTGAGCCTCTGAACAGCTTTGACAAGAAAACCCAGACAGGAGACATTCAGCAACAACTGGAGCAGAAATCTTGTACCCTGGAAGTGTCCAAGGCCAGGTTGGACAGGGCTTGGAACAACCTGGGCTGGTGGAAGGTGTCCCTGCCCACGGATGGGCTTTAAGGTCCCTCCCAACCCAAACCATTCTGTGATTTCATGATTCAATGATCATCTACAAACAGGCAAAGGTTTGTGGGGCTACAAGGCTGACACAACAAGGTTGGTCACGAGCCAAAAGGATCTGCAGGAAGGCAAGTCCCACCACCACCGAAAAATAAAGAGGCACTTGAAAGTCAAAGAGACCAAAGAGTCTACACCAAAATAAGGAAACCAGACTTTTTCTTTTGCTTTTTTTTAGAAAAAAGATACATCACCCAGTGTATTTTTTTCAAGCTTGCTGGACATCATACCGAAGCACTGTAAAGCTGTCAGAGAAATTATGCTTTTTTTTTCTGTTGTCAACCAAAGCGTGCTTTTATGGAGTCAATTAGCCACAAATGATGAACACACATCACTTGTCTGAGAATGAATTACGGTCCAACCCAATAAACACAACTGTCTTTGCTCGCTGGTCATCGCCCTGATGAGGAGACCGTCGGAATTTCCTACCCGACCGTAAAGGGAACTCCGTGTCCGATCGCGTCGGATTCTGCAGGAGTGTCTCCCCCCACGCGGTGCTGCAGCAGGAGGGACGGGGGGGTCGTTGGTGTCACCGCTCTGACGTGCAAACCCGGCCACGAGCTCGGCGTGTGAAATGCAATTACATCCGTGGGAAGAGTTCCTGTAAGCTGGGATGGCAGGAGAGCTTGGATCTGCAACGGAGCTGCTGTCAGGTTCCAGAGGGAAGTGCAGCCAATGTCAGCTTTAAATAGTGTGTTGTGTGCCCTCCACAGACCTTGGAGCCCTTTGTGAAGGTGGAGAGCCACAGTCTTACCGAGTTTTTAGGGTGTTGGTTGGTTGGTTGGCTGGCTGGGAGGGTTTCTTTTCCATTTTTTTTTAATAACACATGGAGAAACTGAGGCACAGAAAGGTGGTGTGACTTGCCCACAGTTGGTAGACCTTGAACCCCCCCCAGTCTTGCCCACCTGGGACACGGTGAGAAGGAAGGGCTGTTCCCAAGGGGAGCTCCCTCCCCTCTATCCCCACGGTGAGGAGAGCCGTGGCTCCTCACAGGGCTCCTCCACAGCAGTGTCTGACTGGGGTGGGGGGGGACAAGGGCACAGATGGTTTCTGCCCACCCTAGGAGGGCAGGAGAAGCAAGGAGACCTGAAATGGAGAGGCAGGAGCCGGTTGGTCAGGCACTGGGCGGCTCTACAGGATGCACTCGTGCCTCTCTGTGGCTTTCAGGGCCTCGTGCATGCTGGCGGCCGAGAGCCTCCTGTTGATGTTCCTGTACCTGCACCTCAGGAGGTTCCAGAAAGTAGTCCTCAAGTCCCGGTTGAAGAAGGCGTAAATGAGGGGGTTGATGAGGGAGTTGGCGTACCCCAGCCAGAGCAGAGTCCTCTCCAGCCGCAGCGGGATGCAGCTGCAGCGCACGCCGCAGATGAAGGGCCGAGCCGTGGACATGAGGAAGAAGGGCAGCCAGCAGAACGTGAAGGCGCCCACGATAATTCCGAGGGTGCGCGCCGCCTTCTGCTCCCGCTTGAAGATGGAGATGTTCTTCCTGTCCTGGCGCAGCAGCTTGGAGAGCGTGGCGCACTCCTCCACCGCTTTGGTCCTCCTGGAGCTGTGGTGGCCCCGGCTGGAGCTCTCCAGGCAGTAGACTCCCTCCTCCTCGTAGTGCTTGGGGAAGTTCATGAAGCGGTGCTTCTCGGCGCTGACCTTGGCCGCCTTGTAGATGCGGCTGTACATGACGAGCATCACGGCCATGGGGATGTAGAAGGCCACCCCCGTGGAGTAGACGGTGTAGCCGAAGTCCTGGCTGATGAGGCAGACCCTCTCCACCGTGACGTTCTGGGCCCAGCCGAAAAGGGGAGGGAGGGTGATGGAGGCCGACAGGAGCCACACGATGAAGACCATCTTGGCCATCAGCTTGCCGTTCTGCCGCACCGGGTACGTCAGCGGCCGGGTGATGCCCAGGTACCTGCAGAAGGGGACAGTGGCAGTGGGTTAGGAGGGGTCTTGGGTGGGTTAGGAGGGGTCTTGGGTGGGTTTCAGTCCCAGTCAGCTCCTGATGCTCCACCACGAGAGAATTTTGGCCCTGGGAGGGGACAAGGAATTAATTCGCTGAGTGGAAACGATTGCTTGCCTAAACCCCCTGATCTAACTATTCCCAACCACTTCCTTGCAACCACCCCATGAATAGAATCATGGATTCACAGGATGGTTTGGCTTGGAAGGGACCTTAAAAACTACCTTGTTCCAAACCTCTTCCAACACCTTCCACCAGCTCAGGTTGCTCCAAACCCCATCCAACCTGGCCTTGGACACTGCCAGGGATTAGGAGTTCACGACACGATGTGTCATTTAACTGTTGAGTGCCATCCAAACCCCACATGCTTTCCTGGGGAATATAAGGAATAAAAAAAGCTGAGTTTTCAGGAATAAAAGTGCTTTAAAAAGCTTATTTTTCTGCCAGAACTGTTCTCTACTGAGAAAATTCAACAGCTTCCAGCCATGGCATGGAACTCACTCCAGACTGCTGCCCTTCCCAGGGAAACTCCCAGGAGCAGGGTGGGTGATACACGGAGAAATGCACCAGGATACAGCAGGGCTGACTCCAGATGAAATGAGCAGACTCACAGCAACGTTTAGTGGGAAGTGGGAGGGACAACACCCTGCTCTTATTTGTCCAGACAACTTGGGAGCTCCGGAAAGAAATACAATCCACAGCTGAGATGCCCCTGAGGAGAGCAAGGAGGAATCTTGCCCTTGGGAAGACCTAAGGATGGGCCTGAATGAACCCTGAAAGCAAGGATAGAGATGGGGGGGTTGGATTGTTCTGGGGGCAGATCTGGGACCCTCACGACATTGAGGGGCTGGAGGCTGTGCAGGGAAGGGAACGGAGCTGGGAAGGGGCTGGAGCAGCAGGAGGGGCTGAGGGAGCTGGGGGGGCTCAGCCTGGAGAAAAGGAGCCTCAGGGGGGACCTTCTGGCTCTGCAAGTCCCTAAAAGTTGTTGACCTCTGGAAACCGAGGCAGGAATGAGCCAAACAGCTGGAGCAGCTGCTGAAGTGTTGCTGTCCAGCCCTCCCTTGAGAGTAAAAGGAGTGGAGTTCTGAATGAGAGATCCCAAAAGCACGTGGTGACCCCCAGATTTACAAATCCCGGTGGCTGGGGTGGGAATTACCTGATTAGCTTGGCTGAAGGGAGCTGGGGGCTCCATCCACCACCAGCTCCTGGCCATGCCCCAGGGTGGAACTTTGAACCATCCCCAGTTTGGACTGAGAGGGTTTGTGGGGCTGAGAAATTGTGTCAGCTGCTGGTCAGGAAATTCCAATTGCAATCCAATAAATCAGTGGGGAGTTGGCCGCTGTCAGGCACTGCTCCCTCTGGAAAACATCAGTCCAGCAAAAACCTTCAGCTGGTCAGAGGGATTTCTTTTATATTATGGCCTTTTTTTGATCCGAATCTCCCGCTGTCAGGAATTTGTAGGCATTTTTAGGCAGGGTCACATCACCTCTTAATTGTTCTTGGATAAGCAGTGTCAGGCCAGAGGGGCACTGGGAGCAGCAGCTGTGGGGACACTTTTACCAGAAAGCCTTTCAAGGGAAGAACAGGCTTTTCTGCCAAAAAAAAAGAACATTTCTGCAGAGCATTTTACCTCTGTTGTATCATTTTTTTTTCCTGACAGTCAGTCTCATTGTAGGTGTTAGGAGATTTTCTCTTCACTGATAATTTCCCTTTTCCAGATCCTCCCCCAAGATTAGAAGATGGAAATAAAATATATGAAAAATCTAATTTCTCCTCCCTTCCTGACTGCTAAATCAATTCAGAGCCCAAAGTGTTCTCCTCTGCCTCCCTGATAAAATGAATTTGAATTCATTCACTGAGTGAATTATTCTTTTCCTGGTTTCCTCTGTATATTTTGGAGCTGGGCTTAGTCACAAACACCGAGTAAAACTCTCCATGACCTTCTGTGTTCATGGAATCATGGAATGGTTTGGGTTGGAAAGGACCTTCAAGACCATCTCATCCCACCCCCTGCCATGGGCAGGGACACCTTCCACCAGCCCAGGTTGCTCCACCTTGGCCTTGGACACTTCCAGGGATAGCCACAGCTTCTCTGCCCAACCTATTCCCTCCTGATCCACGGAGAGGAGACTTGGATGGGAGAAAACCCCACCCTGCTGCTGCAATTCCAAAATCACCTCCCAGACCTGTGCACATCCAAGCCGAGCGCTTTGCTGTGTTGTGATATATCCCTTTGTTATGCCATTACTGCCTTTCTTTGGAAGCTGTTCCATGTGGGATTTGCTGGAACTCCAAGGAATTCTCACGCCAGGCAGGGGGAACACACTGAGTTGGGATTTAAGGAGTGCCGTCGCTGCAGGAGGAAACGGGGCCGTTTCGTGGAATCACAGAAGCAGAAAAGGTATGACCAGCTGAAGGGGTTTGCTGGATTGATGTTTCCTGACAGCAGCCAACTCCCCACTGATTTATTGGAGTGCAACTGGAATTTCCCAGCAGGGTTGGAAGAGACCTCCGGGATCATCATGTCCAACCCTCGATCCAACCCCGCTGTGATTCCCAGATCATGGCACTGAGTGCCACGTCCAGTCTCAGCTTAAACACCTCCAGGGACTTTGAATCCCCCCCCTCTCTGGGCAGCCCATTCCAATACCTGATCACTCTCTCTGGAAGGAATTTCTTCCTGATATCCAACCTGAAAACCTTCCCTGGCACAGCTGAAGCCTCTTGTCCTGTTGCTGGCTTTGAGGTCTTTGCTTATAATTTTGATGTGAGCAGGAAGACCCTCAAAACAGGGCAGGAGCTGGGCTGGCTGTGACATGCAGTGAAATTCCAATTAAACCCTCTCCCTTTGAATTTCCTGCTTTCTGGGAGCGTGTCTCGCTGCCAGTCAAGTTTAGTGCTAAGCAGGTAACAGAAGGCAATTCCCAGAGCAGCAGTTTATGGGATTTGCAGGACCCCCTGCCATGCTGAGCTGATTGTGGAGCCACTCATTCCATGGGTGATAAATTCCTTCCACATCCTGGTTCCTGTGGGTGCCCGGGCAGGCTCAGCTCTGGTTGTGGGGTGGGAGACCTGCCCCAGGCTGGGCTCCACCAGCAGCTCCATGGATGAGCCAGTTCAGGGAGTTTATTCTGCACTCAGTGGGAATCATGGAATGGTTTGGATTGGGAAGGACCTTAAAGATTATATGGGCAGGGACATTTTCCACCAGCCCAGGGTGCTCCAAGCCCCGTCCAACCTGCCCTTGGACACTGCCAGGGATCCAGGGGCAGCCACAGCTTCTCTGCCCAACCTCTGCCATGGCCTGTCCACCCTCACATGGAAGAATTCCTTCCCAATATCCATCTATCCCTGCCCTCTGGCAGTGGGAAGTGATTCCCCCTTGTCCTGCCTCTACAGTTCCTGATTAAAAGTCTCTCCCCAGCTTCCTTGTGGACTCCCTTCATTTGCTGGATCCTTCTGTCAGGGATCGAATGATAAAGACAAGCCAAACCTCCCCAAGGTGCCCCTTTCCCCATCCTGAGCCCCCACTCCCACAGGCTGACAGGGCACAAATGAGCCCAGAATTAGGGTTTCCTTGGCCACGCTGTTTTTACCACAATTCCATCCCTCCTCCGTGGCCAAATTTAAGCTCTTTCCCTGCTTCCCAAGCTGATGCCATGCCCGCCCCTTCCTGCTGAAGGAGAGCAGGATGCAGATTCCTCTGTGGCTACATCTGCCCGTGCCATAAGTCAGAGTTTGTTGGGAGCATCCCAGGGATCCATCCCAGATTTACTCAGGGATACATTCAGGTGAAGGACATGGGAAAAGCAATCCAGCAAAAATGCCGTGCAGGTTTCATCCCGCTGACTTTCGGGAGGTGTCCTTTTACTGAGGCCAATTTGGAGCATATGATCTGATTTTGGGTGGAAAATACTTGCCAAGGAGATGGGAGAGCCCCAGCAGGGCTGCCTGGGAAATGGATGGAGGCTGTTTCCTCCACCAGGAAAACCTCAAGTGATATGTGGGGTCTGGGGAGCTCCCTCTGTCAGCTGCTTGGCATTTTTATGGAGAGTTCCATCAAAAGCTGAGCAGCCAAAAGAGAGGGATTTTATTTATTTTTTGTTGTTGTTGTTTTGCTTTTGGTTTGTGACATTAAAGAATCTGCAACATTGGCAGGCTTTTACATAGGAAAAATATAGGAGCAAGATGGATGTTTCCAGCATTTTTCTTTTTGGATTTCAAAGGAAATCAATCACATCTCGCTTCAGACAAGGCTGGATCTACCAGCCTCAATGGAGAGGCTTTTAGGAAGAGCTCTGCATTAATAATCAGTAATAGCAGCCTACATTTTAATAGTACTCATCGTCTTGGGCAAACCAAGTATCTTTTCTGTCTAAGCTAAGCAAAATATGAGGACACTTCAGCCCTCAATAAAAACACAACCTCCTCTTTGGCAGGAACAGGGAGCTGCCTGACAGTGCTGACCAAGTTGGCACTCGGGGCACAACTAGGGGAGATATTTGTATTTCCCAGAAGCTCTTCCCCCCCTTCCTTGCAGGGCAGGAGGAACAGGGGAGATTTTCAGCAGTGCCTCACTGAGATAACAACCATTCAGTCTCTCTTGGCTTTTCAGGGTCTCTGCAAACTCAGCTTCCCTCGTGCTGTAGCTTTGTGGCTGTACCTGCACAGAGAGAGGTGTGGTGTTGGAGATGCTTCCACCAAGAGTGAAACCAAAAGTCCTGCCCATCCCAAGTTCGGGGAGAGGTGGAGATCCAGGTGTGATCCTGGATCCTCAGTCCCCCTCCACCTGCTGCCTGTGGAAGCAGTGAGGATGTTGGGTTGGTGTGGAGCTCAAGATACTGCCCTGGGATAAATCCCACAACTCACAGCCCGTTCCAGGGGATCCCTGAGGCAGAAAGCAGCAGACCAGCGCCCCAGCCGCCTCCTGCTCTTATGTGCATCAAAGGGCATCCCAGTCATTCCCATTCCCTCCTCAAGCCTCAGCATGGACAGAGCCCACTGGCCCTTCTGCACTTGCAGCATCCCCTTCCTCCCACCCAGAGCCGGGCTGGGCACAGCTGGCACGACTGGCCACCCCCTTCCCTCTGCCCAAATTACCACCTTTGCTGCTTTTCTCTTTTCCCAGCTGGAAATACACCTTGGACAACTGCCTTCCAACCTCTCAACTCCCCCATGAGGGAAGGATGAGGTTTTCTGGGAGCAACCAGTGATCTCAGTGCTACCCCTGTGCCAACACACCCAAAGGACAAGCCCGTGCCAGAACATTCAGGCTCTGGGGCAGCCTCTTGGGACACAGGATTTTCCTCCTTCCTCCGGCTGGGAGGTCTGAAGCAACTGGCTCCCTCCATCCTTTCCTTTGTTGCAGCTCCCCGTTCCCCTCTGAGATGCCAAAGGGAAGGTGGGGTTTGCCTGGCAGAGGTGCAGCAGGGAGGGGGAGGTGTTTGGGAGCCGTGTGAGGCGGGCACAGGTCTTGTCTCCCAGTTTACAGGGATCCTCCTTGGCTGCACGACCTGTGGATGCAGCTTTGGGCAGTCACAGGGCTGTTCCCCTTTTAATCCAGGGGTTTCAGCTGTGCTGGTGCAATTCCTGCCCATCCTACATGGAGCAGTTTCCCTCTGACCCTCAGCACCTCCCAGGAATCAGCCTTGGCACGGGTGGTGCCCACACTGCCCCCCAAACCTCCTGCCCAGTCCCAGTTTAGCAGGGAAAGGCACGGTGTCCTTGGAGAGGGATCTGCTCACAGGAATAGTGACACTGGGCAGGGGAGGTGCGAGGGATGAGTGGAATCATCATGAGGATTTGGGGGAAAGATCTGTCCTGTTTCTCTGTGTGTTTGGGAGAGTTTCTCCAAGGGATGGGATTGGTTGGTTGGGAAAGGAAGGAAATAGGAAGGAAACAGGGAAAGGGAAAGGGAAAGGGAAAGAAAGGAAAGGAAAGGAAAGGAAAGGAAAGGAAAGGAAAGGAGAAATTCTTAAAGCAAAGGCAATGTGATTAGTGTGTAGCTGCTTCCCTGCTTCTCAGCCATCAGGAGGAAGCATTAACATATTTCATTCCTGCATTTAATCTCTTCCCTCCAACAGAGTCAGGCTTCTGTCAGCTCGGAATGCACCTGATTTTTTTTTTTTTTCCCCCAACAGGCTTTTTATTAAAACAAAGCAAGTCCAGCAGTAGAGCTGGACCTTGCCTGTGGCCTGGGAGGGCCTTTTCTCTCAGGCCAGCAGCTCTGAGCAGTGTTAGTTAGTTAGCAAAGGGCAGCTCCCAGGGGAGCAGTGCCTGTGTCACTGAGGGCTCTCGGCTTGCCAGGGGTAACATCAAGCAGCAGCAGGAGGATTCTCACTGGCCTTTCTGCTTTGTCACCCGCTCTCACACCTGGGGAGGTGGCACAGCTGGAGGAGCATCTCGTTGGATGTGTCCCTCCCCCTGAGCTGCTGCTCCCAAAGCAACCCAGCTCGGCAGAGCCACATAAACTCGAGCTGACCCCCTGACAAAGCCAGCCCACGTCAGGCCTGGCCCCCCCAGCTTGTCAGCGCCGTGTCCCTCATGACGCAGGCTGGGCTGCTATAATTAGACCCAGAAGGTGCTGACTTGCCCAAGCCTTGCCAGTTTGCCAGGCAGGCTCTCAGCCTTTCCCTCCCAGCCCCACGTGTGGGAGCTGAAGCCAGAAAATCCTCACAATGATGGAATGCGCTCACTGGGCTAAACCAGGGGGGTTGGGATGGGGTGGGGGGAGTTGCTGACATCCTTGGCCAAGGCACAAGTGCAGGGAGCAGCAGAGCATCCCACAGGACCCGTTCCAGAAGTCCCGGATTTTCAAAGAGCGTCTGGGGTGGGGTTTTTTAATTTCTTGGATAGTTTTCTGGTCCATGGAGCAGGTCAGGTGGGTCTGTCCTACAGGTGCTGTTCCTCTAGGCAAGGAAGAACAATGTGAAGCATCTGCCTGAAGAGGCAAGACTAAGGAAGTAACTTACGGAAGCCACTTGGAAAAGCACCCTGAGTGCAACTCTTCCAAATGGACTGAGGCACCGAATTCCTCTAGAAAGCCACTTGGAAAGCCCACACAGGAGCACCGACCCAACCAGGAACGTGACTCTAATGGCCCTCAAGCTCCAGAGACACCCTTACGTTGAAGCCCACCTGGCCACCCAGCAGGTGCCTCGTCCCCCCTTACCTGTCCACGCTGATGATGCACAAGGTCATGATGGAGGCCGTGCAGCACATAACGTCCATGGCGATGAACACGTTGCAAAAAACCTTCCCAAAGAGCCACTCTCCCCCCACCAGGTCCGTGATGGTGACGAAGGGCATGACGGCGAAGGCCACCGACAGGTCGGCGGCCGCCAGGGACACCACCAGGTAGTTGGAGGGCTGCCGGAGCTTCTTGACGATGCACACGGAGATGATGACGAGCCCGTTGCCGGCGATGGTCATGAGGATGATGATGGAGAGCACGGCCCCGATGACGATCTTCTCGGTGTCCCCATAGAGCAGGATCTCCTCGCCGCAGTCCGTGGCGTTGGTGAGGTTGGAGGGCGGCAGGTCTGGCTCGGCTGGGCCGGGGGGTTCCTCAGTCATGAATGGGTTGGGGAGCGACTCCCGAGCCGGGGGCTGCTGCTCCGCGCTCTCCACGAAGAGCAGGTGGTGCTCCAGGAACCTCCTGGGGCCGGCCCTGAGCAGCATGCTCCGAGCTCACGGCGGCGGGCGCCGGCACGGGCTGTCCCCCAGCGGTGACACCTCCAGCCACAAAACCAGAGCATTCGGTCACAAACGGGCTGGGAAAATAAAACATCGCCTCCCCACCTCATCCTCCCCC
>VXBX01006284.1:94932-179902 GCA_013400415.1 Scytalopus superciliaris | reverse complement strand
GTTTCCCCAGTTACACCTCGTGGGAGATGCTGGGAAATAAACCCCCCCCCCCCCAGGGTTTGAGCTGAGCTCAGGAAGGTTTCTCCTCTTAAACAGAGCTTATCCTGAATTTACCTTCCCTCCAAGGAAAGCAGGAGGGGAAAATCAGGGAATATTTAAGATACAGCCCCTTTCTCAGGTGAGAGCAAGGGGAAGGGGCTTGGGTTGCATTAATATTAAAGGGTGTGCACTTGGGATAAAGTTTGGGGGTTTTTAGCAGAACTGCTGCACTCTTTAGTGAGAGAATTTGTGTGTCCTGGGGTAACATCTCATAGAATCACTGAATGTCCTGAGCTGGAAGGGACACACAGGGATCACTGAGTCCAACTGCTTTGCATGTGGGAACAGGATACAAACTCACACCAAGAAAGAGGACTGGGAGAACTGAGGGGGTGAACACCTCCAAAAACACCAGAGCACTGAGCCACTGTGCTTATCCCATGGGAAGAGATCCCTTTAAACCTGCTGGGCACTTCAGACACATCCAACACACAGCCCCGTGGCTGCAGCTGCCTGAGCTGGGCACTTGATGCCAGGATCAGAATTCCTGGAGACTGGGGGGAGCTGCTGAGCCCTGGGGAGGCAAAGGAAGCTCTGCAGGGAAGGGCAGGGAATGACGGAATAAGGGGGAATGGCTTCAGATTGAAAGGGGCAGGCTTAGATTGGATATTGGGAAGGGATTGGTGGCTGGGAGGGTGGGCAGGCCCTGGCCCAGGTTGGGCAGAGAAGCTGTGGCTGCCCCTGGATCCCTGGCAGTGTCCAAGGGCAGGCTGGACGGGGCTTGGAGCACCCTAGGCTGGTGGGAGGTGTCCCTGCCCATGGCAGGGGGTGGGAATGGGATGGGGTTTCATGTCCTTCCCAACCCAAACCATTCCATGATTCCATGAAGATGGGAATCACTTAAAACCCTGTTCAGGTAGGCTGGGACTCACCTGGGGGTGCGGTTTGAAACCAGTGGCTCTGAAACCAGAAATAGGTGAGGTTTAAATAACAAAAAGGTGACCCACACAGCTCCCAAGGTAAGCAGCTCGTGGAGAGGGGGGCACAGGGCCTGAGCTCAGGTGTGGCACTCCGATGTCACCCAACCACCCCCTCCAAAGGGCTCACTGGAGATGCCACAGCTCAGACCCCAAGGGAGCCCCCCCAGCTCCAGCAGAGCCCAGCAGGGCCGTGTTCCCTGCCCTCACTCACAGGGACAGAGCTGCAGAAACCACCTCAAATCGTGGGGGACTTACCCTAAAAAAAAAAAAAAGCACATTAAGACACCAATTGTGGCTGATGGGCAGTAAGGGCTGATCCCAGCCCTTCCACGCCCATCCCAAACACTGAAACTGATCCCCACCTGTGGAATTTGAATGGTGATTCTCTGGAACGCCCTGATCACACACAAACACTTCACTGCCAGAAAGCTTTTTCCTTTTATTCTTTCGGGTTTTTTTTCCCCATGCTAAGAAGTGCCAGCATATCTCAAGGAGGAGAAAAATGAAACTGCAAGCCGTTTTTCCAACTCCTGGCACTTTGCTGCCCCTTTCTGGACTCCCACCCTGTGGCTACAGCAGCAGAGGTTGTCACAGGGACGAGGGGCAGAACTTCAAGCTCTCCAGGCGAGCAGGGATGCAGGTGGGGAGCAGGAGGCAGCACCTCCCCCATGACAGGCTCTGCCACGTTTCATGTGACAGCAGAGCAGAGCCATCCAAGCTCATGCAGCATTTTGTGCAAGGGGAGCAAAGAAACAGCCAAGGATTGGCTGGGTGGGAAAGGGGAACACACAGAAGCTGAAGAGGAAAGTGCTGATTTCTGTGTTCCCCAGCAATTCCCTCCCCTGTCTGCTCTTCCCCCAGTGTGGACGGTTTGCTCCTTGCAAGCAGCTCTGCAGCAGGCAGAGTAATGGCCAGGCTTTGGTACTTTAAATGCCTTAATTAGATAAGAAAACAATTAGAGAGGACTATTCTCTTCTGACATCCCCAGGCCTCAACACAGAGAGAAAACGGGGCAAACCCATCCCTTTATGCCTGTTGGATTGTGTTGGAAGCTTGAGAGAGGAAAAGCAGGAGAGCCTGAGTGGAGCACTGGGCCACAAAGGCTGAGGAGATGCAGAGGACACTTGCTGGGGGCAGCTGTGGGTCCTTCAGAATTCCTGATCATGGCAAAGCAAGCCCCAAGGGAGCAGCCACTGCCACGCTGCTGCTCGAGTTCTCCAGAGAAAGATTCCCACTTGGCACTTTGGCAGCATTTTGCACAGTGGAGATTCCAGAGGCAGCTTCCAGAGAAGGGCTGGGGAAGCGAAGAGCTGGGTCAGGAGATGACCAAAAATAGCTTGTGGTGAGGGTTTGGAGGGACAGAGATGAGCTTGAGCCAAGCCTGGTTCTGCCCCTGAAACTTCCAGGCAGGTAGAACACTCCAAAGGGGCAGATTCAGAATGCAACAACCAAAAAAAGCTTGATCAAGGAGTAACATGAACACGTGTCAACGACGGTGTAGATACTTGGTGGGACACAGACTGGACAACAGGAGGTGCTTTTGGTGACATGACATGTCTCAGGTCCCTTTTTTGTTGCTGAGAAACCACAAAGGAAGATAGAAAGAAAAAAAAAGAAAAAAGGCAAACCCCAAGCTCTTCCCTCCCACCCCTACACTGTTCTCCAGCTCTGTCCAGCTTTGGCCAACTTCGTGTTTCTCCAAGGAGTGTCCACAGAACACAGTCCAGCTTCCAAAGCAGCCAAATCCCACAGAGGCAAAAGCTGAGAGTCTTTTGGTACAGCTGATGTGGATCTTCTGGGCAGAACCCTCTGCCCTGCAGGGCAGCCCAGTGTGACTGTGCCCATCCAGCACAGGCTTTCCAGAGCATCCCAGTTCACACGGATCATCAGGAATGGGTCAGGCCCACCCTGAAGCACTTCAGCAGCTCTGAAGGAAAGCAGCTGAATCCATCCCTCTCCTCCATCCCCAGCCCTTCAGAGCAATGCAGAGATGATGCACATCCAAAGCAGAGCTTGACATTTATTCATACCTTTGCATGTTGACTCCTGGGAGCCCGGGGGTTGTTCTGGTGGAGTTGTCAGATTCGCTTCCTGAGCAATCCCGAAAGTGCTAACACTGCTGGCTCAGCAGTCCAGGTTTTCACCAGCCTCCCTTAATTTACATGGAGAAACACAGCTAATTCCACCACACAGCATGTCAAGGACGTTTTTGAAGGCAACAAAATAAGTCTCAGACCACCGAAACCAGTCAGGTATAAATCCAATTTTAATTGTCAAGCTCACTTCTCGCTCCTACATTCAACGCAAGGATCAAAAGCCACAGGGTTTGAGAGGAGGATTTCCTTCTCTCCCCCGGTTTCTGATCGGTTTGGCAGCTGTCAAAAAAAGCAAACTTCCAAAAATCCACTCGTTTCAGCAGCTTTTCCCTACCTCGTGGTGCCAGGTGAACCCCGTGGACTCTCCCAGCAGCTCATCTTTCAAACCCAGTTCTTTGGCAACAGTTACACAGAGCATTGTGCGTATACAAAGAGCTTATAATTAAACTTCTTTTACATTCTACTTGTCTTAACCTTCACAGAAGTATTAAAGTGCTCAATCAACTCGGAACAAACCCTCCTTCCCTACTCAGCCCACTTCCTGGAAACGCCTGCAACGTCAGCAAAACCAGAAGCAAACAAGAAGAGAAAAGGCAGGAAAAATAAAAATAATAATAAAAAAATCATCCTCTGCAGGATCACGACAACCCCTTTATGAGACAAGAGGCCTCCACACATCTCCCTTCTACCCAACATATTGGAGAAATGGGTCCAAATATTCAACCACAGTCTAAGCCAGCACAACTTCCCCTCCCCCCCCCCCAAGTTGTGCTGATTTCCCACCAGTTGATTTTTTTTTGGCCCCTGTAGAACGAAAATCCTGCGAAACAGAACCCTATGGAGGCTACAAAGAAAATACAAACACTGAAGTCATGCTGGTAAAGCAAAATAAAAAGATATAACCAAGAGTTGTGATGGATGTTTAACCCTCCCTGCTACCTGCATTTTACATTATCTCGGCAACGTTTGACACCACCTGAAATTGATGCTTTCAAAGAGGTTTTAAATGGGGATGGGTTTGGTCCTTTAAGTGGGGGGGATGGAGGGGACATCTCAAAACTCTCTCCTCTGGCAAGACCTGCAGCTCAAGTTCACCCCACTGTGTCTCTGTGCTGCTGGAAATTCCACATTTCCTCGGGTACATCCTCTCCAAAACAGGATTTAAAGGTGACTTTTTTTCCCCCCCCTGTGGAGAGCAGAGGCACCAGAAATTCAGCCACGGGCCACGTGAGTTTTACAGCTTTACTCAACCACACGATGACACCTCTGATTGGAGCTTTGGTTAAAATCTTTTGACATCTGTGTGCAAAACATGTTATTTCAGCCTCATCAGGCCTTTGCACTCCCTGTCTCACAACAGGTACTGAGCTGCTGGCTGTCACCTGCCCTTTTTCTCTTGACTGGAGATCAGACATGCCTGGTAACCGCCCCTGCAATCCTCTCTGCCCCCCTTTCCACCCACAGCTCTTGGGCATCCCCGGCCCAGGAGCGGCTCAAAAGGCAGGGAATGCTGAGGAAGGTGGTCAGGAAACCACCCCCAGCTTTGCAGCTTGCTGTCCTGTCACTTGTCACACACCTGGCCCTGCTGACCCTCTCCTGAGAGCTCCCCCCCCACCCCAAGATGAGCTTGGGGGCACATGAAGGTCATGTTGTTAAGCTCACCCGAGGTTGTTTTGCTCGCCGAGCTGAGGGCTTTGCCCTGTGATTCCTCAGGGATATATAAACCATGGCCAGCTTCCTGGGAATACTCTCTGTGCCCTGCTCCATCAAGGATCAACACAAGGATGAAGGGTTTTGTAAGAAACTGAACAAATTAGGTTTTCATACGTGCTTGAGTGCTACAGAAAGGTTAAATACCTCCTGATATTTAGTGCAAACACACCAAATCTTCAGTGGTTTGAGCCTGGCTTAGTTTCAGCATAGCTTTACACCCAGCACCTCCCTCCCTCGTTACAGGGCTGGTCTTCCTCATGATGCAGAGGATGGGGTGGGAGGAACCCCCTCCAGTGGGGCACGTGCTGGTAAAAGCTCTGCACCCTTTAGTGGGCAAGCAAGTGGTAAGAAAGACTCATCTGTGCTGATATATCTGCATTTCATTGGCTATTTACTCTTCCTCTCTCATTTCTACTGCTTTGAGAAAGTTCCACCATGGAGGCCCACGATTTTTCTGAACACTCCACCTGCAACAAGGGCCAAGCACTGAACTAAAGGGCAGCTTGTTTCACAGTACTCCAAGAAAGAAAACTGACCAGAGCACAAGCCAAATTAAATAAACTGAAATATAAAAAGACAGCAGAAGTTAGATTCGTCCAGAAATATAATATAACGTCTGGGAGCGGGGAAAACTGGAGGTTAGCTACAAAACAGGAACAGTGAAATGACCAACAAATATTGGTTAGGCCAGAGAGGAAAACTTCCACTGCATTCTGCACACTAAAATTAAATGCCAGAGTCACATGTTGGAGCATCAAGACAGGATGATGAAGGGTCTGGAGCCACGGGGAAGAAGAAAGCAAAGGAACACCTCGAATAAAGCAACACGTGAACAAACCCAGGAACTGAGCAGCTTCCAAAGGAAAAAAAGTGACCGTATCTCAAGATGAGAAAAAGCAGCACTGAAGCAGAGAACAAGTGTATGGTGAAGACATCATGGGTAACACTGACTGCACAGAACACCTCGGGTATTTGGAAAGAATCAGGCCTATTTGTATATCTATGCAAAATATATACACAAATCCATATGTATATATGTACACATAGGCACTCCTGTACATATGTATATGCAACCCTCACACAACTGCCCTGTGGCAAGCATCACACTCTGGTGCAAGCAAAAAAGGCTGCAGTTGTGCAAAACTACAATTCTGTGTTTGATTATTGAGAAGGAATGGCAGAAAATCCAAAATAATTCCCAAACAGCTCAGACCCAGATGTGGTTTCATCAGCATGGCCACGAGAGCCCAACCTCTGACTGTTCCCAGCTCGTTTGCAGGAATTAAATATCCATCTAAAGCCGTGGATTTTATCAGTCCATATTACATCTGTTTCCAAACCCACTAATCTGAAAACCAGTGGCCAGAAACCTCTCCTGAGATCAGTGGTTTAGCACGAGGCCTTCCCACCCTGAAAACCAATTTGGGAACACTGGATGCACGGGGAAATTCAACTCAAAGGCCAGGTTGGGACTGCCATTCTGCAAAAGAAGGGCCAAGTTGGTGTCCTTAAGTGTTTGGGAAGAACAGGATGAGGTGCATAAAAACACAAAGAGATTTTCCCCCCAAACCCTCCCAAGCCCTGAAAAGAAGGGAACACGTGACACAACTCTGAATTCATGCTCCAACCGTACAGACATGCTGATCTTTGGGGTTTCCAGGTTTGGGGTGTGGGAAGGGGAGTTTTCCCCCCATAAAGCTTGCTTGCCTTGCAGCTCCCAAAGAGCATCGTCCTCCCGAGCCCAAGGGACACTCCCCTGGTCTCTCAGCTTGTGCTGCCGACGCCGTGCTAGAGCAGAGAGAAAGTGGTGAAGGAAAGAAGTGCAGTGGATTGTCCTGTGCCTCGGGCAAAGGGGCCTGTTCCCACCCCAGAAGGGCTGTCCTTGCTGCTCCACACGTGGAGGACACCCCCTCCCCTTTAGTGCTCTGCATCCATGGCATCCAAGTACTTGGCTTCGATGATCCTTGGCAGCAGGTTATACCTAAGGCAGAACCAGAGAAATAAGTGTTAGTTGGTAGTCATGGAACACTCTTTGCCTGTCTTAAGACTCTCAGTTGAGTTTGTGCCCCACTTCTTCTCCCCTTCAGCTGGAGGACAGCAAAAACCAACCAACCCTGCAGCATTTGTGCAAGGCTCCTTGTGGAAAGAGCCTCCTCCTTCCTGTTGAATAGGAAAAAGACCATCCTCATCCTCACAAAGTCACTTTCCTCAAGTGCTCTGTCACCACAAAGTCTTCAAGGTGCCAAAAATGTGCCAGCCCACCCACAGCCACACTCCTGGTTTGAGTGCCTTCCTGCTGCCTCCAGTTTGCAGAGGGATGTGTTCCTTGGCCAGGAATCCCCAGTTATTTCCAATTCCTACTTTATTCCTCACAGACCTGCACATAAGTACAGCAGGTCACTCCTTTCAGCTCTCACAGAAAAACCAGAAGTTTGGTCTCTGGAGAAGCACCAAATGTACCAGCAGGACTTGTGACCACGGCAAGAAAAGAAGAAGAGCCATGACTTGCATTTTTGCAGCTGCTGGTAAGATTCCATCCCTACCTGGTGACTGGATTCTCCACTGGATCATGGAGATAGTGATTCCCTTCCTTTTGTTTAGTTTGAATTTGTTTGTTTGCAAGAATATCCTCATGAATTAATATATTTGGGTGACAAAGGTGTGGTGCTGTAACAATATGCTTTCGGTAAATCCTGCTGCATCTTTAGTGTGACACTTTCCCTTGTTTAACAAGGAAGTTTTTCCTCAGCTGTTCAAAAAAGGCACAAAGCACCAGAAAGCCAGTTTGAGACTTTAAGAGCTGTGCAAGAGATCCCAAACTTCAGCCACTACTGAGAAGTACCAGGATCTCCTTAAACAGACCCATCATGGAATAAAATGCTTGAGAGCCACACGAGCATGGATGAGCAGCACAGAGAACCTGGAAAGAAGATGATTCTTTGAGCAACCAAAGTTGTGACTCAAAGCCAGGAACTGGGGACACCCAAAGATCATGTTTTTCCTCCACTATAATAATGGATTTCAATGGCTTCTCATTATCCATCACGTTCAGAGTGGTCCCTCACAGCTGATAATGCAAATCAGGTGTCTAATGCTGTTGGACAGATGGGAATGGGGCTTTGAGACATGGCTGGTGTTCTGGATGAGACCCCAAGCCATGTCTCACTCATTTGGGTTTCGTTTGTCACCTGGCTAATGTCCCATCTCCTCTTCTCCCTTCACTTCTGAAAAAAAAGAAAATACATCTAATTTCTTCTACTCTGTCTCATCCATTTAGGATGCCAAATCCTTGGGAAAAAAGTCATTAACTACAGAGTTCATGGATCATGGTGCTGCCTTCCTGGCTGGAGGCCACAGAAACTACAAGAAGGCAGAAGAAATCAGAGAAAGGAAAGCCAAGGGCAGATTTCTGTGCTGTGCCAGGGAGCAGTAGGGCTGATTATCCAGCTCCCAGGAAAGCACTGCTCTGGGAAGAGAAATGGCTTAGCAACAGAGACAGTATGAGGTGGTAAAATATATTGTAATATATAAGGAGAGTATAATATTTGCACCATGGAATTATCTGGCTCTTATCACAGAATGAGGTTCTTTGACAGTGAATTACCTCCACACTAATTCGGTTGTTATATTGTGTCCAATAATTGGCTATTTGGCAAAGAGTGCCCCATGTTTTCTCTTTTGTACTGAGTTGTCTTGGGTGGGAAACTTCCAATTCCCAGCAGGGTCAATCACCCAGCCCTGCACAGAGCTGGAGTGTTTACCAGCCACTCACCCAGTCACCCAAAGCCTCACCAGTGCGTGAAGGGCAGTGAGAAACTCCCACCACAGGAACAATAATTGCAGTGTTTTCCAAGGCTGTTTGTCTTTAAACACCCAGCCCAAACAGCTCTAACCTCATTCTGTTGAAAGCCATGGTAGCTTTGACATTTGCTTTTGTTCTAGAAAGAACTGGGACCTGTTATTATCAGCCAAGGAAAACACCACAACAGCTGCCTTTGGAGATTATCACACTGGTAGCCCTGAACTTTGAGATCAGAGAGAAGATCTCGGAGACTGCAAGCTCAAAGTCAACCAGATACCACTGGATGCCATGCTGGCCTAAAAATACTCAAATGGACTGGAAACAGATCTGTTCTTTCCAAGATCTTATTATGGCTTCTCATTATATCCCAAGGATTGAGAGCATGAATGATTTAAGTGGAGAATGATGGGCAGTCACTGCTAATGAACACTGAAGAGGAAATTAGTTAAATTTCTCAACCACTCTTTGTTGAGACCCAAGATATTGTGGGGCCCTTCCAGCTTTAAAGATCATTTTAAGACTCAGTGTGGCCAGTTTGACCTGACTGATCACTGGCAGTGGCACTCAGCAGTGCAGGAACTCTCTGAGGTCACCACAGCACTGGATAAGAGATAAGGATTCCTCTTAGGAGAAGTTTCCAGCTCTGCTCTGAGAACTGGCCTTAGGAAATCTAATTGCACAGTAATGAGGAACATTATCAAATACCACCCTAGAGGGAAAGTCACACTGGAGCTTCTCAGGAAGATTAGGCATTAAAAGGAGAGGTTTTTGCCTCCTGAATAGCTGGAAGAGCAGCACCTGCCAGCCCAGAACCCCCTGTACTGTACAAACTCCCAGCACCAGTGAAATTACAGGCTCTTGGCACAATTCCCCGTCAAGCCTGAGCAGCTGGTGGAAAGGAGGACACCACCATCCACTTCCAGGAGCTGGTTAGTCTGGAAAGTACTGACAGGACCCTTCTGAACCACTCAGACTTCACAGAACAGTTGGGGTTGGAAAGGACCTCTGGAGATCACCCAGTCCAACCCTCCTGCCAAGGCAGGGTCACCTGGCACGGGTGACACAGGGACATGTCCAGGTGAGTTTGGGATGTCTCCAGACAGGGAGACTCCCCACCCTCCCTGGGCAGCTGTTCCAGGCTCTGCCACCTCAATGGAAAGAAGTTCTTCCTCATGTTGAGGTGGAACTTGTTTTGTTTTAGTTTGTGGCCACTGCTCCTTGTCCTGTCTGTGGACAACACCAAAGAGTCTGGCACCACCCTTGGACACCCCTTGGAGGTGTTTGTATGGATTAATGAAATCCCATCTCAGTCTTCTCTCTAGACTAAACAGGCCAGGCTCCACCAGTTTCTCCTTTCCTTGCACTTCCAGCAGTCCAAGCCTGAAGAAAAAAATCACGGGAGGCAGGACAAAAAAAAAAAAGGCAGCCAAGCTTCCTACCTGATGGGGATCATCCCTATCATGATGAGTGGGAAGATCATCTTCATGTAGGGCAGTGGTGACATCCCAAAGCCACAGAGGATGAGGAGCTGCAGGACCTGCAAGCCTGTGAAGTAGTGGATCTTCCTCTGGGGCACCCTGCGGATGTAATGCGTCGGAGGGTACGCAGTCTGCAACGGAAGAGCCACACATCAGACACACCCACAACTTGGGAAGGCAGGATTTGACACTGCATCAACATTTAGGGCCCTTCAAGGGTCCAAGAGCTGCAGGTGGGATGCAGAGGGTTAAGCCAAGTGCCTCAAACCACAGCGCTGGCAGCAACAGGCACAGCATGACTGGGCATTGGGAACCCGGAGAAGGAAACACACCACAGAGCCAAGACTGCCCTTGGGAGCATCTGGAGTGCAGAGTAACATCTTGATGAGTCCAGTAATGAGATTCCCCTGAGGAGCACTGTCAGGGCTCTGCAGCAGCATCTCGAGTGCAGGGGGTGGTGGGGACCAGATGCACTCGGGTGTTGGTACTGCTGGGTGGTTTCTCCACCTGGAAACCACCTTGTTGTTTCTCAGCCTTCTCGCCATCCTCGCCCCTGGTGCTCCCATGTCTTGGCTGAACCCCAGGAGGGGAAGACCAGGAGATGAAATCAGGAAGAGGCTGTGCTCAGACTGCAGTGATTTTCTCCACTCCTCTAAGCTATTCATTTTTGAGGAATAAGGGGGGGAAAAAAAAGTGACATTAATAGGCTAAATATGGTGGTTTCTTCTGACAGTTACTTGCTCATGTCTGAGCACGGGCTTTGAGTCACTGTCTATACATCAATGAAGAGTATGAGCGACTGTCTGCTGGCACTGATACAGACTCAATGGGTTTCAGATTGTGCCATGACTCATTAAAAGGCTTCCAGAAAAGGGAGATCTTCCGTATTCGAGAATACTTTTTTAATTTTCCAAACCAGAGTTTGGAAAATTCCACACGTAATTCACACTAAACCCAGAAGGAAAAAGTCACATACCTCGGTGGCTATTCAATCCTCATTCAAAAATTGACATGACAAATGCAGTCTTGACCCAAATTGCAGAGTTTTAACCTCTGGGATGTAATATTAGAGATCAAGACAGATTGGCAGAGATGCAGCGCCAAATGTTGGGCTTTTTAAGCCCTTGACTCTTTAGAAGAGGAGCTGGAAACTCCCAGTTGCTCCCAGGCACCTCCTGCACTGCAAACTAACACCTTTTTAGCACCTGTAATAGACGTGGCTTGAAAACTCATCTTCCAGCTTTGCCTTCATCCCACATCAGACAGCTTTCAACAACGCAAATGATTTCATTTTGAGTTTAAAATCCCATCTTGTGGTATTTCACACAAAAGGAAAGTGAAAAACACAGCGACAAAGTTGCCTGTCTGAAGCTTTGTCGGGCCAATCAAAGATCACCTTTGACGCTGTGCTTTTTAACACTTTATATTGCTATTTTTTTTAAATGAACACGCTCTGCACTCAAACCACACCCTCCAAGTTCGTGCAGCTGTGTGCTCAGGTCAGGACCACAAATTCCAGGTGTGGTGTCCCATTCCATGTACCTGTTCCTTGAGCAGCAGGGCCACCCTTTCGAAGAGCTGGTTCCCATCAATGGAGGTCAAGGCAATGTAGAGGAAGAGGCCGTACAGGACCGGCTTTGGGATCCACTGCAGAGGGAAGGGGAGGAGCAGGAGCGAGAGGCCAACCAAGAAATTGGCCACTAGACTTGTCAGCCGGGTCTCCTTCACACTCACGATCCTGGGAGCAAGAAAACAGGGATTAGGGGAGGGGGGGATAACAGCCCAGAATGCTGGGAAGCTTCTCCCTGCTCCCTGCAGGACACGTGCCACTCGGGAAAGGGAAGCTCATCTCCACTGCACTGAGATCAGCACTTGTGGCCCCGTGCTGACACTGAGAAGGCAAAGCCCTGCTGGATCCAGGCCAGGCACTTAATCCACAACTCAAACAGAGCAGCTGGAAAAAGGCCAAATTCCCCTTCTGCAAAGCTCCACGGATCCTACCCTGAACTAAACTGCCCTCTGCGCTGATTCTGTTCAGCACAACGCAAGAAAAAAAAAACCCGAAGCAAAACGAAACGAGCAACAACCCGAAACAAACCAGGGCCAGAATCCCCTTTCCGGGCAGAAATCCTTCCCCAGATTTACCCAGTGCATATGCAAATTGGCTCCCATCCCAAAGCAAAGCCATTGAGACTTGTCCAGGAACTAAGGAAGCTCTTTGTAGGAAAAGCACCCTCCTGACAGCGAGTCAGCACTTTTGATGGATCCGAGGATGGAGCTCCTTGTTTGACATGGCAGGGAACGCGGAGAGCACCACGCAGGGATCCAGTTCTGCTGTGGGCAACAGGCAGTTGGTGCTGCAAACTGCTTATTGCCATGCAAAACATGTAATTAATTAATGCAAATTCTCCAGAGCTGACAAGCCACAGATTGATTTTCTCTTTTTCTGAGGGGAGGACTGACAGGGAAATACGTAGCAGCTTTTCAGAACCTACTCCAGGGGAGGCTGCTTTGTTCTCTTTTCACTTCCAACTAAACCTGTGAGCACCTCCTAGTTTGAAACAAAATAAATGACCAGAAACAATAGGAGGAAAGGAACCCCTCATCTGTCAAGATTACTTTATAAGGAGAGAAAAAGAGGATTCTTCACTTTTAAAAAAAGAAGATAAATCCACCAATGCAGTGGATAAGCCAGTGAGTAAATCCCTCTATTATCAGGAAAAAATTGGTGTTTTGGTGCCATTTAGCGACCTCATTCCCTGGATGAGACCCCTCATATTCTGCATTAACCCTGTACACAAACTACTCTGAGGATTAACACAAAAGACCTGTCAAAACACACTTCCCTCCTTTACATATGCACTGCTGGGACTTCATAATCCCCTCAGTCCTAAAGAAGATTGCTTCCCAGTGAATTACTCCAATATTAAGATCCTTGCTTTCCCAGTGAATTATTTTAACATTAAATTGGAGAGTTTTACTTCTAGGTAAGGTCAGGTTGAACTTTAAATCTCTGTATACATTTAAGGAGCATAATGAAGCTGTGGGGGTGTGAAAGAGCCTCCCACACCTGTATTTGGAGAGGGAGGGAAAGAGTGGCAGCCTAAAGGTTGCTCTGAGGGTTTGGATAACAAGGCACAATTAACACCATCAGTCATGAGACCTGAGCAGCAACACAGACCACAAACAGCACCCCAAGTGCTGAGGACAACACTGGAATTCTTTAGACTTATCCAGGATTACCAGGACAGGATGCACAGAGGTGTTGCCCTCTAAGCGACCTCTGAACGGGTTTAAACAGCAGAAACCTCCCAACAGATTTTGTTTGGATCTTCTTGCAGGTCCTCCTGTGTCAAAGGGGTCCCTGCCCATGCCTGGAGAAGCCTGAGGGAGAACTGTTGTCCCTGGTAGAACTGGGACAACACCTAAGTGGATACAGTTTGGCATCTTTCCCATTGCTTCCAGGTCTGGATCACCAGAGAACAGAAGTCTTGGAGATGAGCAGCTTAAAGTGCAACTGCAAGAGCTCCTTCAGAGTCATTTCACAGCCTGACAAGGCGTGCTCAGATCACTCCAGAGCCACCAGAACTGCTCCAGTGAAGCAGCAGTTAAAGGATCCATAGCTGAATTAGCCTCATCCAGGCAGAGCAGGAGTTTCCCTGGCTTTATCATTCCTAAAGAGGAAGGATTCCTGCTGTTTCAGGCAAAGGTCTAACCCACCGGTGTGGATGCTCCTGACCTGCAAGCACATGCAAGTCTGCAAGGGAAGTCATGCAAATCAAAGAGCTCGGGAGCAAAAGGAGCTATGAAGACACCACATTTCAACAGCTCAAAGTACCAGCCCTTGGGTAATTCCACCAGCCTCGAGATTCTTGAAGCTCATGGAATTTTCTCCAGTCATCTCTTGGGGATGCAGCAATCCCAGCACCGTGTTTGATCACACACAAGATGTACTGCAATGACTACTGCCAGCTCCTGATGGAATATTTTATCAGAACATGGTTAAAATTGCTCCTAATTGACTGAACAGGACAGCTTTAAAGCTGATGTTCCCAGCCTTAAATTGGCTTCTGTTAATTCTAACACTGTTCTTATTTCCAGGGTAAGGACACCACAGCCACGTTAAGTGAACAGAGGAAACCCTGATTTCTATGTGTTCAAAATCCTGTTTGGTCCTTGAGGAAGCAGCTCCAGAAATTCTGTGCTGTGATGGAAATGAAGTAATTAATGGAGATTAAAGACTATAATCCAGGCTCATTTCCCCCAAATCCTTTAAATATGGCTGGCATGGGATTAGCCACTCCCGAACTTCTCTGTCTGAGTAACAAGTGCCTGTTTGTGGATTGACACAGGAAACTCAACTCATTACTCTACAGGGGAGAAGAAAAGTCTGCTTTCATTGTGGCTGATCTTCAGTCTTGTTCGTATCATCATCCTGTGTGAGAGCTTTGATTTGAGTGCAGGAAAGGAGCCTGCCAAGGGAGACAGAGCTGATTTTCTAATTGAGCTTCATTTCATTTCTCTCGCAGCAGAGCTGGCTGAGAGTGGGGGGGGGAAGAAAAAGGGAGAAAAAAAGGTGATTCCATTGCTTTGGAGCCTCTTGTTATAGCTCAGTGCCTTGCAGAGAACAAAAAGCTTTGGTCTCAAAGGGAGTTCAAAGCACTAGGAAAGCTTCATTCCCTTCTTCACTCCCAATATCCAGCTCTCAGCCCCGATTTGCCTCCAGCAGGGAAGAGCTGGGCCGTGAGGGAACACCCTCAGCAGGGTCAGGGCATCCCTCAGCCCTTCCAGGATAATCACTGGAGCCACATCTAGGTTTGAGTGGCCAAAAAAACCTTCCTAATGCTCAGGTTTGGGCAGCTGGATGAAGGAGCAGAGGGCAAAGGCCAAAAAATAGTCCTTAACTCAGGCAGGGGACTTGGCTTTGTCATGGAAAAGCCAGAATGAAGAATCAAGATTGTGAAAAAACAGGGAAAGAGACATCAGGTATTAAAACTGACAAGAAGAGGCAGGAGGGGGGCTTGGCATGTGGGTTCTGCACCTCTCAAAGAAATGGAGAGCAGAGGGATCCCAGAGCAGATCATGGACACAAAGAGCAAGGGCATGGATTAAAACCCTACAGAACTCAAATTTCAAAACTAATTTTTTTTAAACAGGGATTAGTATTTATTACATTCACAGCCCCAAACCTGCCAGGGCTCAAGGAGTGTTTGGACAACACCCTCAGGGACAGGGTGGGATTGCTGGGGTGTCTGTGCAGAGCCAAGGGTTGGACTGGATGGTTCTTGTGGGTCCCTTCCAGCTCAGGATATTCTGTGGCTCTGTGATATAGCTGAGAACAACTGACTGCACCACATTCTAATGGGAATACAAGCTCAAGGAAACAAATCTGTAAAAGAGTTGCAGGGAGTACCAGGACTCGGCAACTTCCAGATGTGGAAGGTGAAATCTGTCCATCCCTGACCCAAAAAGAAGCTGTGCCTGTTGGGCTGGGCCAGCTGGCACCAAGAACAGACTGGCATTAAGACAGAGCCACTCCATCCCCCAAAGTAAATGACCACTTAGCCTCACTTTTGATAAGTGGCAACTCAGAGAACGAAACCCAGGCAGGATAATTAAAACTAATGGCATGTGAGTGGAAATTACCACTCCTGTGGTAAAAGCACTCAGCTCTAACACACTGAGATCAAACAGGCCACACAAGCTCTGCTCTGGAGCAGGTTTCCTGAGAAATAGGGGTTTGCTGTTTTTTGTAATAGGTCTCTGATAAGAATCTGTTTCTCAACTCAGAACAGCAAAAGAGTTGGTTTCAAATAGACAGCTGTGACCCCAGCATGGCTTCACATTTGCTTTTGCTTAAAACCAAGGGAATTCAAGCATCTCTCCCTCCCCAAAAGGCGGTGGAAGATGTTATGGGAACTCTGAAAGAATGGTGCATTTTTCCCACCCTTTGTAATAACCACCAGGCAGGTTTCAGGCAATGAACCAGCTTGGATTCTTTCTGGTGGAGACATCCAGAAAGATCCAGCCAAAGCACCTCCTGAGTGCTTTGAGGATAAAGGATAAAGCTGAAAGTGGCCTTGGCTGTCTCTTCCAGAGGAGAATTTGCACACTGGAGCGGGTGGAATCCCAGTAGGATGATGCCAGGCATTGGCTACAGCATGAACTTGTGTCTGTCCTACAAGAAGCACCTCAGTGAAGGGGATGAAGCCCAGGGCAAGGGTCCCACTGCCTTGAGGTGACCTCACTTGGAGCATCTCCCCTCCACCTCCTCACCTCGGCAAGCCTTCCAGACAACACCCAACTCCTCAACACCGTGACCCTCCGTTCCCAAAGGGCTGGGAAACCCCGAAGGAGATCAGAGACCCTCCCTACTTACGTCTCATAGATGTGGCCGCTCTCCACCCTCTCCTCCACGTAGGCCAGGGCCCGGACGTGCATGGGGGAGTGCGGGAAGGCGGCGTGGATCCACGGCAGGCCGAACACCGACAGCCCCGTGTTGATGAGCGCCACGAGCAGGAGGTCCCAGTGATAGGCCGTGCCCTTGACCAACCTGAAACGAGGTCTCTGTTAAAAACCCACACCTGGTGAGACCACCACAGGCTGAGCCTGAGCCAACTGAGGACACCCAAGTGGCTCTTCAACACGTGGAGGGATTTCACACCTCTGCTTTACCTACATGTGGTAGTTTTGTTCCCGAACTGGAGAGAACAACACTGAGCAGAAAGACAACCCACCAAAACAACAGCCCATGACAATTCCATCAGCATTTTGCCCCTGCAAAATCCACATTTATGTTCACTAGCAGAGGAATGGTTAAAATTCCTCAGCACTGGCTGACAAACCACTGACACTGAAGTTGCTCATCTGTCTTGTTTTTAACACTGATCTCCCTCCTTTCCCCCATGAGGGGAACACGTGCTTGAGATGCTGCAGTAATCCCCTAATTATGTAATTGCTACTGCATGATAAGAAAATGGGACAGGAATTCATTAAACTTCAGCTCCTCCTTGGTAGTCATAGAATCATGGAATGGATTGTAGAATGCTTTGGGTTGGAAGGGACCTTAAAGATCATACCATTCCACCCCCTGCCATGGGCAGGGACACCTCTCACCAGCCCAGGGTGCTCCAAGCCCCGTCCAGCCTGGCCTTCAGTGATTCCATCAAGTAAAGTGACCCCCATCCAGTTTCCAAGGACTGCTCAGAGCAGCACTAACACTGAACTCACATCTAGTTTAACCCTGCCATTTGTTTCCAACATCTGCCCCTTCCCTGAATATTCCCATCTGGTACCAACTGCTCAGATATTCCAAGGGAAAAGGCTGGGGAAGGATTCAGCTCTCAGGCTTTAATACCCAACCAAAAGGTGTAAGGCTGTTTCTTCCCAGCCATCCTCACACAACACAAGGGATCAGCTGAATTGCTCTCTGGGCACCACCAGCTAAAGAAGGAGCACCATTTAGGTGTCTCAATGCCACCCAAACAAGCTCTGTCCAACCCCTAAACACAGATTTGGAGCTATCTAAGATATGAGGCACATGCAGCTGTTAGACTTGACCCAACACATGAACATCTGTGCCCAATATCCACCTCACAGAGCAGCAGATGCCATTGTTTGGGCAGCAGAAACCCTGGGTGGGGTTCAGTTTGGGGAACAGAAGGACT
This sequence comes from Scytalopus superciliaris, assembly GCA_013400415.1. Classification (NCBI taxonomy): domain Eukaryota; kingdom Metazoa; phylum Chordata; class Aves; order Passeriformes; family Rhinocryptidae; genus Scytalopus; species Scytalopus superciliaris. The sequence goes on along the minus strand of VXBX01006284.1, from coordinate 162,127 downwards.
TGTCTCCCTGGGCGTGCTCACTCCGTTGATGGAGGAGGCCACGGGGTGAGCAGATCAGGTAGATGTCCACACTGCAACTCCTCTGGAGCTGGAAGGTGCTGGCAGGAAGGGTGGGACTGTAAACACACTTCCTGTGTTGGCCCCTGCCATGTGCTGCTTGCTCAGAGCAGAGGCACCCTCAGCATCCCCAGGGTTATTGTGGCATTGCCCTGTCTGCCCTTCCCAGAGGGCTCCAAGCACAAAGGTTATACAATAACCCGTTGGAAGGAGTCCAGAGGAGGCCACCAAGTTCATCAGAGGGCTGGAGCAGCTCTGCTGTGAGGAAAGGCTGGGAGAATTGGGAGTGCAGCCTGGAGAAGAGAAGGCTTTGGGGTGACCTAATGGTGGCCTTCCAGGACCTGAAGAGTAGAGACTATTCACAAGAACATGGAGTGGCAGGACAAGTGGGAATGGCTAAAAACTGACAGAGAGCAGGTTAAGATTTGAAATCAAGAAGGAATTCTTGACTATGAGGGCAGGCAGACCCTGGCACAGGTTGCCCAGAGAAGCTGTGGCTGCCCCATCCCTGGAACTGTTCAAGACCAGGTTGGATGGAGTTCTAAGGAACCTGCTCTAGCAGAAGGTGTTGGAAGCAGACGACTTTTCAAGTCCCTTCCAATCCAAACCACTCTGATGATCTAAAGGACACTGCACCCAGCACCATGCATGGTGTACAACTGCTCTGAGCAATGGACAGGCTTCTCTGAGCTTATCTAGCTCAACAAAGACCTGGATGTCTTATCCTTGGTTATCTTCTCACTGCCCAACCAGCCCACTGTCCTATACACCTGCTCTGACTATCCTTGAGCAAAACACAGCAGGCACAAACATCATCTGTTCCCTGTTTCTACAGAAGGAAACAACCACACCCCTGGTAAGAGACCAAGAGCACCTTCTCTGTTTTGGTACAAATGACTATTTTATTCTGTGGTGGCACCACAAACAGAAGGGGTCAAGTCCTAGTTTTTCCATCTCTAAAAACCCATGCCCTAATACCACATCAGCTCAGCCCTGTAAGGAGGCATTCTGAAAAAACCACTCTGAGCAGCTCCAAAGAATATCTCACATTGCTTAAGGACACCCTAGTGGAAAATACTGCAAGTTTAGAAGAAATTCATCTGAGCAAAGAGATGACCCACTTACATAGTGATTTATGCAACACTTACAGGGATATAATAGAGATAAGAGGTGGTCAGAGGAAACTAAATGAGTGTAACTGAGTTTGAGCTTGTCTCCTCTCCCCTAATTCTGTGTGACTCCAGCACAACGTGCAGAATGCTGATGTGTATTATTATGCAAGGAGAGAACCCTCCCACGCGCTACATTAGCAAAAAATCCTCGGAGACACGGTAGTTTCCCTGGAAAAAAAAAACCTCACGCACCTTCATTCTCTGTATCATATCTGACTGCAGCCAGCACAAAAACATCAGAGGGAATATTTTAATAGCAACATCTCAAGCTTGCACATAAATTAGACTTATCAGGCATAGGACGCGCTGTTTTATTTCACTTCCACCTCTTTCAGTTGGGAACTAACAGCTCCAAACACTTCTGGTGCTCAGCTGCAGCATATCCTGCCACGACATTTATGTAGGTCACTGACTCCTCGCTTTCAACACGAGCAGTGCAAGTGTCCACATGTGTCAGACACTCCCTAAATATCTGCAGGTACATCCACAGACCTCAAGCCACACTAAATATCTACTTAACGTTCCCTGCGCCGCATGTCGGCTCCCGATACTCTTCCTGGAACACTCCTTGNNNCCCGAAACCTTTTCCGGAAAACCTCCTGGGGAGTTTTGGGGGGGGGGGGAAAGGATGGTGAGGAGCAGAAGGTGAAGAAGAACCAGGCTATGGGCTCATGAGTGCTTAGAGTTTCTGGCTCACTGCCCACAACAGCGGGCTCTGGGGGTGGTGAGGAGCCAAGCAGCAGAGTCACCTTCATCCGTGCCAACGGGAGGTGTGAAGAACACGCCCCGACCACACTTGCTGGCGGCTCTGGGCGAGCAGAGGTGGCTCCAGCCCCGGGTGTTACCTGTTCTCCGGGGCGTTGGTGAGCGAGGCGACGATGTTCTGCTCGATGAAGAAGAGCATGGAGAGGAGGAAGCCCAGGCCCATGGCGCTCATCACCGACCCGATGGACAGGGACTGCACGGGGGCCAGCACGAACAGGCTGTCAGACGTGTTGTAGTTAAACTTGGACACTGCAAAGAGCACGGGGCTGACGTTAGGAGGAACCTTCTCCTCTGACCATCCACCACATGGACTCTGTGCTACCCACACACCACGAGCTCCTGGGAGCCCATGCAGCAAAGCAGGCGTGATGCTGTGCCATGTGGGAGCCAGAAGGCCACAGAAGACGGGTCCATCTGGCTGTTTTGGTTTGGGTTTTTTTTTTTCCCTCCATTCCCTCAGAACTTGGCTGCCATCCTGATTTGACAGATCACTGCTAGTTCTAGCGAGGCATTGCATGTGTTGGAGCAAAACAAAAGAGGGAAACTTGTTTTCCACAGATGCAAGGGGGTTTTAGATTGGAAAAACCTTATTTCTAACTAGCAGCTAATCAACTCAGGCATTTGAAAACTTCCTCATACCCAGGCATTTTAGTATTAACATGCCCCTGCTTCTCTGCCATTGGAAGCAATCCATGGCCAGGGATAAATCACACATGGCCACACACCATTTTGCAATCCAACTGGATGGAATTGCCATCACATTAAATTTAAAAAAAAAAAAAAAAGCCATTTCTTATTTGTTTCCATACATTTCCTCACATCACCCACTCACGTCACCACAGGACAATGCAATTCCTGTCCCCATTATCACTTCCTGATATGGAAAAGTTGATCTACCTTGCCAATGAATGGTGTGTCTCACGTTTAGATGTCCTTATGTAACTTAGAACTGCCCAGATGCTCTGCACCATTTCACCTAAATTGTGAAGATTTAATTGGAGGCAAAGAGGACAGACCAGGACCATCAACTCTACATTGGTATGGATGGCAAGAACCCTTCCTGTGCCCTTTGTTCCTCGGCAGAAACTGTTGATCCTCCTCACTGTAAGAGATACACACTTCAGGTTCATTGAAAAGGCTCATTTGGATATTTTTTTCTGGAGGAAAAAACTTGACTCAGCCTCGTTTGGTTTGGGTTTTGAATAAATCTACTCGTGAGGAAATCTGAGCTCTTGGAGCGGTGGGAGGAACACGCAGGGTTTGTGAAATTACACTGGAAGAACTTGGCTATTTTCTAGCAAAACCTTTCTAGGATTTCATTTCTCTTTTTTTTTTTTTTTTTTCATAAACCCAGCACTGCAGAGAACAAAAATAGCACTTACTTTCGATTTCCTTGAAGATGTAGGAACCCACAACAGAGAAAGTCAGAACCGAAATGGGTAAGGCACAGTCGGACAGGATCTCACGGACTCTGGCGTGCAAATATGGGCTGTGAGAGACAAGAACACCCCATCAACACTCCATAGATTGACAACCACTCAATGCAGACAGCATTAATGCTCTAACAAGTGACAATTCAGTCCCATCCTGCAATTCTAAGGAGATACTTGGAGTGAAGAGCTGGTCTGATTCAGCCTTTAGTCCTGTGCAATCCACAGCCTTTGGTGAAAACACAAAGAAATGAGAGACTAAGCTGCAAGCTGGAAAAAAGTCCTCCAAACACCCATCTGGGTGTCATTTCCACTTTAACTGCTTACTGCATTTCAAAGGAAGAACTTCAAGAGCAATTGGAGCAAAACCCAAATCTGAGCTGGGTTTTTAACTCCCAAGAGAACATCCCAGTAGACCTTCCAGCACCATCAGGGATTTTTTTGCCCACCAGAACAGTCCCATGCCCATTTGGAGGGAGTTACAGGGATTCCAACATGAATTACATGGTTCACCCAAAGGCCTTTAAAAAGTCATTTGTGAGACCAAACCAAATACAGAAGGGCATTGTCCAGTGACTGACTGTTCTGTTTCCCAGGTGGCCCACCAAGCTCATGTCTGGCTTTGACTTCCACCATCACTAACGGCAGAGTTCCACCTGATTTTTCTGGGCTACAGAACCAAGATTTAAGCCATTAGCAAACCCCTCACATGCAACACGAAAGAATCAGCAGTCTGAGCTCTGAGGCTGAAGCAACTCACCTTTTCTTAAACTGATAGAGCGTGTGGCCAAGCCAAAGGGTGCCCAACATCAACATGAGACTAAGCACGGCAGTCTCACGTCCATAATGCACGTCGTGAGTGCAGGTTTGATTCTCCAGGGACATGGATCTGCTCACTGATGAATTCATCAAGAAGGTGGTGTTGATGCCCAGGCTTGGAATAGCATCAGCTCGTTCTTTTCCCAAGTAATTGTCTCCTGTGCGCCCATGGTAGTAATATTTCTTAAAAACTGTACAAACAGCCGACAGGCAAGCATTAGGATAGCATTGTGACAACCAAAGCAAGTCAAATAAAGTGGGTTTTTCCTTGCTTGATCATGCACTATTAATGTTGTGCTTCACTAGGTTTATTAGCTCTACCTCTCAAAGTGGGGGAATCAGAATTGCTTCTCTTACAAAGCCAGAGCTTCACAAATGGATTTCCCCCCTTATTTTAACAGGTAAAAGCTAAATTAATCTACAAAGCAACATGTTTGAACTGGAAGGATTTCCAGTGCTAATTATTTAAGTGGTTTTGTTCCCAACACTGGAATCACTACTCTTAAATATATATATATTTATAGATAGGCACTACTTTCAGCATCCTGCAAAGCAAATTCCACCAGGGTGCTCTGAGCACACCGAGAGCAGCCAGGCTGCACTGATCCTTCAGAGCATTACAAACTGTACAGCAATTACTTTGCCTCCCAGACTAATCCAGATTTTTAAGATAAGTGTTGATGACATGCAAAAACCTGGCAGAACATTTAAATTTAGGCCGCAAATTGAAATAAGAGTTACGGAGCAACACGAAGCAAACCTGTACAAGCGAAACACCCAGCAACAACATCCTGGAACTGCCCATAAATGCATGAACTTATCTCAGAGGTATTCCTGTGAGTAATTAATAGTTGTAAAGACATTCTTGCTCTTGAGCATTTAATTATGTCCCCATTTCTATAGCACTGGCTGGCTCTAAGTGTATAAATATGGTTTGGGGGTCATTTCACCCGTCTGGGGAAAAAGAGCCTGAGGAGTCACAGGGAGAAAGTAAAACCAGAAGGTGAGAGTTGGGCTGGGAAGGATTTCTGTTCAGATGGCAACAAACAGCATCCACTCTCCCAATGCCATGGGAACATACAGGAGGATGGGAACCATCACTCCAGAGTGTCCCTCTGCCAAAATATCCCCTCCAGGTTTGCACAGAGAAAAACCCAGAAGTTGAGGGCAAAACCATCCTCTTTAGGTCAAAATACAACCACCTGGAGCTTGGGCTATAATGCTCCTTATAACATCTCCCCCCCACCTCCATGTAATAAAGTCCTGAAAGCTCCAAGCACCTCAGGTTTTCTCTCTGCAGCAGCAACAGGGAAAGCAGGGAAGACAAACTGTAATTAAAATATTTGGAAACAAGGAAAACAAACTCTGAACACTCCTGTGAAGCAGAACTGGTATTTGCAACTGGCTGAAGCACAGTTTGTGTTCCTGTTGGTTTGGAGCTCACCCCAGCGTAAAATGCCCTCTTTTGAATGCAGAAATAATCTTTCTTGTACCATCTTTTAAGATTTCAAAGGAGTCTGGGCACTCCACGAGTGGATGGGGTCAGTGGGGCAGGCAGGTCACGAGGGAAAAGGCCAGCTGAGTAACACATTCCGAATTTAAACACCTCACATTCTGTATTTAAATTCAAAGATCATCAAAGGTTTACAGTCCAAAATGTAACCTCTCAACGTGCACCAAGAGCAGCCAGAAGAGAGGAGATCACCTCTAAAGCAAGAGACTGCTCCTCACTGGGGGAACCCATCCCATTCCAACCTCCCTTACCACGTTCTGCATCCTGTGCTGTGGAAAAGGCTCTGCTCTCCTTTCCTGCCTCCGTCCCCACAGCTGTGCCCAGCCCTGGCACGACACCCACTCCTGCTCTGCAGACAGGTAAAGGGAGGCCCAGGGCAGTGCCCTGACCCACACACTGGCACAGGATGGGGGTGGTTGGAGGGTTCACACTTTGCAGCTCTGAGCACTGAAGGACATTTCTGTCCCAATGGGAATGACTGTGGCAGTATTTCCTGGGAATCAGCTGCTGGCCAGGGTGAAAAGCCTGTTCTTCCCCAGCACAGCTGACTCAGGGTTACTGAGGACTAGAGACATCCCTATTGAGCATCTGAGAAACCAACAGCACACACAACACCTCATTTTATACCTCTGCATTTAGATTTGCACTGGAATGAATAAGAAACAAGTGATTTGGTTCTGGCTCTTGTGGATTTTCTCAATCTCCCCCACACTTGCCTGGACTGCAATAACGTATTTAGGGCTGATCTCGAGTGCCTTGTGTTCAGCTTGAGTGCATCGCTGCATGCTGCCTCTGAGGCTGCAAATCAGTCTGCACCCACATCCAAACCAGGCAGGATTGCTCCAGCCCGCCCTGGATAGAGGGAAAATCTGACCCAGGGCAGTGGGCACAGCCCCAAGGCTGCCAGAGCTTCAGGAATGTTTGGACAACACTCTCAGGGACAGGGTGGGATTGCTGGGGTGTCTGTGCAGAGCCAAGGGTTGGACTGGATGGTCCTTGTGGGTCCCTTCCAGCTCAGGAAATTCTCTAATTCTGTGACTCTGCTCTTTACTCATGCGCTTTAATTAAAGCACTGAGAACATGCCAAGCTGGCCAGTGAAGAGCCTTCACATCCTGCACCGTGGACTTGCTGCAAAGGATTTGATTCCTGCACGCTTGCAGTTTGTTTTCATAAGGGAGCTCAGTGAATGCGGCTGCCAACGCTCCGAGAGAGCGGCGGTGCCCTGGCTGGAGCCGAGCCCTCCTCCAGCCTGGCGTGTGCTCTCCCTCCCTCCAACAACACGAGCTGCCTTTGTTTTTTGCTCAGCTGGCTCCCCACTGTTTCCTGCAGAGTGCAGATGTCAAGATCAAACAAACACAGCCTCGGTGGCCGGGCCACGCAGCGAAAACAAGTGTCACCAGGACGGGGGGAACACGCAGAGCTCGGCTCCTCTGGGCAGTGCCACCTCCCTCCCCTCCTTTCCTGCAGCTCTAGCAGGACCTTGCAAAAAAAAAAAAAATAAAAAATGCTGGGAGCAGGCTCAGGAAAACACCTGGGTAGAGGTGGCACGTCCCCTGGCACTGGGGAAGCCCAAAGCTGAAGTCAGCTGGATGGCCGTGACACGTTTAAGAGCAGGGAGAAGATCCCAGCTGTATCTTCCTACTTAACTGCTCAGGCTGGAGGGGGAGGAAGAAGTGGCAGCAGCAGCAGCCACCATCACCTCCTGCTACAGAGAAGGAGGGGGAGAAGGAAGCCAAACATGCACTGGGGTCATGTCTTTAAATATGAGCCCTAAGAGGGTTCAGGATAAAGTCTGGACCTGCCAGCACTGGTGTCCTTATGGCTGGAGCTGGAGTTCCACCTGTGGATGCACTGAGGGGCTCCCTAAAGAGCTGGCAAATCTGGGTTTGACCTGACTACCATCATTCCTATAAATTCATCCCTTTACGAGTACAAGGGAAAATTCAGTTCAAGAATATGAATTCACTAATTGCATTAACATAGAATCACGGAATGGTTGGAGTTGGAAGGGATCCTTAAGACCATCTCATTCCAATCCTCTGCCAAGGGCAAGGACACTTTCCACTAGCCCAGGTTGCTCCAACCTGGCCTTAGGACACTTCCAGGGATGGGGCAGCCACAGCTTCTCTGCCCAACCTGTGCCAGGGCCTGCCCACCCTCAAAGAATTTCTCCCTGATATCTAATCCAACCCTGCCCTCTCTGAGTTTAGGGCCACTCCCCTTCATCTTCCAGGATCTTCTCCTGTCCCCACTGCAAGGTATTACTCACATATCCCTGTAAGTCTGGCAGATAAGAACAGTAGATGCTTCTTGCACTTTTAACCTGCACCCCAAGTCCCTGCTATGGGAAATCAGCTGGAGCTCTGGGAACATTTGGTGATTTTTACAGAGCAGCTGAATGTTCTCTTGAGGAACAGTTTCAGGGAGACTGTCCCACCCCTCCAGGACACGACACTGACAGCACACATTAAGGAAAGCTCACAACTACATGGACACCAAATACCCCAGAGCAGCTTCTCCCTCACCAAGCTCTATCTAAGCAGGAGATTTGAAAGATGCAGGTTCTCTGCAGAGGGGAAAAAAACCCCCCTCTGATTGCACAGTCAAAGCACACATAAGGCAAATTAAGGATTCCCAATGAAGCGAGAAGCGTCTCACTTCAAACTGCTTTGCAGTGTCAAACCTGCTCTTGGAGGGTGTTCTTGCATGAGAGATACCCAGCCTGAGTATCTTTAAAAACAAGGAGTGTGCTTAGATATATATATATATATTCTGAAGGATTCAAAGGATAGCCCAAAATTAGAGCTGTTGGACAACAAGTCACCAAAAAATCAAGGAATGGAGTATTGGCTGCCACTCCCACAATCTCTGCTGACACGGTTCACCTTCACAAGCACCTCCTGCCAGTGCTGGGGGGAAGGAGAAGTGTCAGTGGAATTTGTTCAACTCCAAGGCTCCCCATGGAGACTCAGAATTTAACTCAGAAACGGAAACCAAGTGGCTGGAAAAAGCAGAGTATCTTTCAGAGCTTGCTGGAAGGCACTGCAGTCCTTCTGCTGCCATTAAAGAAGGGTCTCAAACAAAGCTCATGTGAAAATGGGAAACCTCAACCCATCTTTTAACTCCCATCCACGTAGCTTGAATAAAAAACTAGGTGCTCTGCATTTAAATTGGATTTCTTTTCTGCCAGGACCATTCAAAAAGACACCAGTATCAGGAGAAGACTTTCCCATCAAGAACATTACAGTTCCTCCACGTGCTGCAAGTTTAGCTGAGACAGATTTAGTTTCTAACTTGAAATTAGAGCACATAGAAATTCTGCACATCCAGGTAAAACTGCTGACAAAGGGCTGCTTCGACCTCACACACTGATTCTTCCTTTTCTTCCCCCCTGAAGACTTTGAATGAACACAGAACAAGCAAACATCCCACACATTTGCAGCCTTGTGTTTCCCTTTGACAGGGAGGCAAAGCACAAGATCTGCCCTGAAAAACACTTACCTTTAATAATGCCTTTGATGGCATCGAGCACAAATGTGACGGATATAAAAAGTGCAATTATTTCTTCTGTTGACCTGTAGAAAAAATCCCAGGAATTAATACAGCTGCATTCAACTCTGCTCAAAGAAAAAAAAAAATCAGCATATTCATCCATTTACATGAAAATACACCCATTTTAGTTAAACTCCAGCTTAGGAAAGAAAACCCAGTGAATCTCAAAGCTTCTTTCAAGCTGGAACAATAAGCCAAAATGATACTTGCCTCATCTCACAAAATCCATTTTGCAGCAAGTTTGTAATTAAGGAGCTTGTGGAATGTATAATTTTCCCATTTGCTGAATAATCTGATCAAAATAAGGCTTGGGGAAAACAGCTACCTTTTAAAGAGCTTCATCAGAAGGCTGAAATTAAAGAGGGAGTACATGATGAGGAAGAAGCTGTTCCACAGTCCAATCCAGGCGTAGAAAGCACTGAAATCCAGGTTGTAGTCGTCGCAGATGCCTCGGATGACTGCAGGAGTGAAGCAGCCATGTGTCACACCAAGCTTGTGTCATCACCACCCTGGGGGTCCCATCTGCTCCACAGCAAGAAGAACCCACTTCCAAGGCTTCTCCCCAAGGTGCAAACACCATTCCTGTGCTCCCAGAGGGACGCAGCATCAAGCCCAACTGCGCTTCGCTTCCCGCTACAAATGGGGAGAAACACCTGGAGAAACATTCTCTCCCACTGCTTAAAGCATCTCTCAGAGGGACTGAGGCCGCAAAACAAGCCTCTTGGGATTTGCTCTTGCTGACATTTTGGGATCATAGAATCATAGAATCGATGGGGTTGGAAAAGACCTCCGAAATCATCAAGTCCAACCCCTGGTTCAACTTCAGTCCTTTACAAGATCATGGCACTCAGTGCCACGGCCAATCTCAGTTTAAAACTCTCCAGGGATGGTGAATCCACCCCCTCTCTGGGCAGGCCATTCCAATGCCTGATTACTCTCTCTGTAAAGAACTTTCTTGTAATATCTAACTCAAATTTCCCCTGGCAGAGGTTAAGCCCGTGCCCTCTTGTCCTATTGCTGTTGAGCGAAGGGTCCCATCCAGGCTCTTGCACTCTGGACAAAGCCTCGTGTCTCAAACCTGCCAAGCTGGTCCCAGCCCATCTGGCTGTCCCTACAGACACTGAGCTTGCTCCTTGACACCTCTGGCTCACTGAGACCAGCCTGCAGCCGTACCTGCAAAGCCACTCATCATGCTTTAACAGACCCATCAAACACAAAACCCCCATAAACAAACCCAAAAAGACTAAAGTCACTCATCCTCAAGCTGGTTAAACATGTGAGCCATGTGAAAAAAGCATTAATCAGGCAGATTTCCTCTCTGAAGCTGAAGAAATGCTTATTTTCATCAAGTTTTTTTCTACACCAAAGTGATTTCTTTAGAAAACAACTTTAACTAAACCAGGAGCTGTCTCAGTGAGCCTTGTGGGGCCCTTCCAACTCAGGATTATGATTTGATGAAACTGCAATCAAATTCTTTCCCTGGTCCCTCAGCACCTGAAGCCTGAATTGGAAAGGACCTACAAGAACCACCCAGCACAACTCCAAGAATCCCACCCTGTCCCTGGGTGTGTTATCCAAACGCTCCTTGGGCTCTGGTTGGTGCCATGACCCCCTTCCCTGGGGGGTGCCCAATCACCCTCTGAGGGAAAAACCTTCTCCCCACGGCAAGCCTTCAATATCAATTTATTAACCAAATACAACTAAAGCCCCAAGAGGCTCACCAGGTTCTCCCACCAAATCCCACCCCCTCATTTACACCTGGAGAAGACTTACCATTGATGTAGAGTGCTAAAGGAGCTGTGGTAAGGAGGACAACCAGAGGCTGCCCCGAGAAGAGGGCGTAGAGCAGCCCCCCGATACACTGGCCGACGATTGTCTTCCTCACATCTGCAATCAGGAGGGATGGAAACAAAGAGGGGTTTTAATTAGCACCCCCCCAATCAAGGAGCATCCACAGGGCAGAGGAGGCAAGCACTAATTAGTAGGAACAATCTGTAGAGGGCACGGGGGTGTGAAAGCAAAAAGTCACTCTTTACTTACAGCAGTAAAGGCTTCCAGATATTCAGCTAAAAGTAGGGTGGGCTTTGGTTTGGGGTATTTTTTAATATATTGATCTTATTTTAAACAGCTATAAAACATAATCAGTGTTTGTGGAGGCCTCCAGGGCAAGATGTGAACATTGACTCCTACGAGCTGTGACAGCAGCATGAAATGCTTCAGGGCCACAGCTGGGACAAAGGATGATGCTCTGCTTTGTACCAGTGGTTTGGATATTCAAATTCAGATCAAAAGCACAGGAACTTCGACCAGGGAAAACATGCAGGTGATTACACAGCTCTAAAGTGAGCCTAATTTAACATACAGCACAAGAGGTCTGTGTCAGTGCAAGTCAAATGATCTTATCCAAAGACAGGGCTGAATTTTTCTGGTTCTCTAAGAAAATCATGAACCTAATGAGGAAAAAACCTTTCAGCCGTGGTTTTGGGGTTTTGGTTTTGTTATTCCTAGTAAATAAAAACTATCAAGCTATGAAAACTTTCAGTGACCAGAGTCTGAACGCTGCACAAAACTGATCAACTCACCAATAGCTCCTCGGGTATTTTCATCATTGAGTGACCCAAAGGCAATGGATGGAAGGAGGCAGGCAAAGTACAGAAAGATCATAGTTGTGATGTATTTCCCTATAGCTTTGTTGTTTCCAATAACACCTAGTGCAAACCACAGCAGAAACCACTGTTAGTGCTGCCCACAAAGCACTGAAACCCCACTCACACCTGCCACATGGGCCATCATTCTTTCCATGCTGGAAAGCAGAAATTCAGCCCACGCTTTAAACACGTTGAAGTAGGTCATTAACATTTGATTTTGTACAACCACACATTAGAGTTCATCTGGGACCAGAAGCACCAACATGCCACCAGACATTCTTGGCATCATCAACAGAAGCCTTTTCCTCAGTTTTGCCAGTCCCAAAAGCTTGGAAGAGGAACAAGGCAGAAATTATAAGTTTAGGGTTCATAAACTTCCACCCCTGCCTTTTTAATCCCAATTTTAGAAGTACTCTGGACTATCTCCCTAATCAGCTTCACAATGACCACTGGTCTTTGCAACTCATGTGCTGGGCAGGAAAACACGAAGCACTTGGTTTTTTCCCCCCAGGTTACAGGTTTGAATCAATAATATGCTGCCCTGAGCCAATTAATGGCAGCAGACCACAAAAAAATAGCACAGGAATTGAGACACAGATTTGCTTCAACAAGAGCTGCAGACAGAACAGATCCTTGCTTTTCCATCCACTCAGCCCCCCTCTCATCTCCATCGGAAAAAACACACCAGGCCAAAACAAAAAGTAGCCAGAAAGAGAATTAAAGTGTCAGAATGTGAATTTAAGAGCCTCTGAAGTAGCTTCACTTCCCTTTCCTGTTTTGAGGCTGATGTGCATCCCCAGTGAGCTCATATCACACGGGGGGAAAGGATGAGATGACAACAGCTGATATTGCTCCAGGAGAACACAAGTTTTTCCACAGAACAGCCTCTTCAGAGAAGAAAACCTTGAAAGAGCCAACAGCCTCTCCTGTGCCACCCTCCCTGACGGTGCTCCTGCTGCCAAACACATGGACAAGCCTGGAGTTGCCCAATTGCCTTTCCTGGAAGCCTCCAGAGCAGTGAAATCCCACACAGCTCCTAAATTCCCACCCCAAGGCTTTTGCAGGATCAATCCCTTGCTGAGAGGGCTAAAAAAGCCAATGAGTCGAATCAAAGGAGGACTTGGCCTCAGAGGTTATTGATGCAACACTGAAAATCTCTGCCACCAGAAGGAAACAGAAAAGGCCTCTCAATGACTTTGGGATCTTATCTAACATCTCTTTTCGGCACCGTTTGCAGCGCAGAGATAAGGACACAAAAAGGATGCAAACCCCAAAAATCAAAGATGATGTGCAATGAACAGGCAGCCACACGAATAAAGGACACCTTGTGAGGCTCCTGTTCCCAGACATGAGAGGAACAGACATAAATAGGACCTCTGATGCTCAGCATCTTTAAACTTGAGGCTAAAACTTGACAAGAGGCATCTCAAGCATGCAAATATGAGCTTGACCTTCCGGGAGTCATTGGCCCAGCTGTTCCCAGGCAAATTCCTTTCAACTTATCGTGAAGATTCAGAAACCACAGGTCACATTCTTGACCACTCTTGGCAACCACAGGGCCTGAAATCTAATTCACACAGATGAAGGCTTCTCATGTGATCCCGAGCCCAACAGCTGCAGGTCCTACCTCAGACTCCAAACTGTCCGAGACACTTGGAGACAAGGAAGGATTTGGAAGGGCAAGCAGTGGGCTGAGGGGTGGGGGTTGGTAAGTGGAGGTGGCCACATCCTTATTCAGAGGACTCTGTGTCAACTCCTAAATCCTGCTTTTTGGACAAGGGAGTCTTTCAAACCTGAAAGTTCAGAGGCAACAATGCCTGGAGGCTTTGAAATCACTCCTAAAAGGACAGGCAACCAGGACCAGAGAAGTGAATACTGCTTAAAAAAGGCTCAGGTAGTTAAACCATGCTATGAGAGGGTAGAAGGAAGAAGACTTAAAGACCATCAACAAAAACTCATACATGGCTTTTGGTTTCAGTTTCAGTCCCTGCAAGGGAAGCAGCAGAAATCCTTGCTGATCACAGAGGTCCTTAGGCCACATAAGGATGGGCTCTCAGGGGAGGGGCAGGTGGGACATGAGGAGGAATTTCCCCCTGGAAAGGGTGGTCAGGCACTGGAAGGGGCTGCCCAGGGAGGTTTGGAGTGCCCAGCCCTGGAGGTGCCCAAGGAATGACTGGATGTGGCACTCAGAGCTCTGGGTTGGCAGACAGGGTGGGCATCGGGCACAGGGTGGGCTCAATCTTGGAGCTCTTTTCCAACCTTAAGGATTGTGTGATTCATCACGGCTGAGTCCAAGACTTCCGGTACTTTCATTAAGCCTTAATCAGCCAGATGAGATCCAAGGAGCAAAGAATCTTCCTGGTGGGCAGCAAAACTCTCTTTCTAATGGAGACAGCTCCACCAGATTAAATGTCCTCTTTGACAGAGATGATTGCTCCCTCGTCACTGCATTTTTAAGTCATGACCAAACACTGCCTCCCTACACAAATTCACCTGTCACAGGCACTAAAATCCAGCATTAACCACAATTTACCTTTGCCTTTTTAAAGTCAACATCTGGCAGAGCATTTTCAGGGTCTATTTGCAGCCCATGGACTGACATGACTTCATTGAAAAGAAGGTGGGCTGCATTATGGTGCCATTTCATCTGTGACAGGCTCATAAAGCCACTGAGAAATGTGTCACTCCACCTTGCACCACGTACATTTACAGCACAAAAATCAACTCCCAGTCCAGCTGGGAAGTTTGAGTAGCTGCCTATTACAGGAGCAATCCCTTGAAATTATATCCACACACTGAAATGGGGAGAAATTATATTCATCAACGTGACAGATCTGCTTCATTTGTCTGCATCTCTGAGAAATCACAGTTTTCAGAGACAAGGTCAGAGTTTCAGAGAAAACTGCAGCATTTCTGGCCTTGCTTTGCTTGAGATTCTGCATCAGTAACTTCCTGAGTGGAGACCCAAAGACTGGCTTTAGAGCTCCTGAAGTCTATTAATTTTACATCCACTAAATCAAAATCACAACTGATGGACATTCTATGAAATGGGTGTTAATGTTCCTTCCCAAGTCTCTGAAATATCCTATACAAAGCAAGCTTAATTATACTGACCCACAGCACAGCAGAAAGGATATGTCTATTAAAGCCCCTAATTAAAAAAAAAATAAATCCCCTTTTAATGTTAAAAACACTGTAAGAATATCTGTTCATAGGTTTTCAGTCATAAAAACTCAGAATGACAAGCTTCTAATGCCCTCAAGCTGGGCTTTCACTCATGTGATGGCTGCTGGACTCTGCCCAATGTTCTGGACATGAATCTTCCCTCAAGTCCTGTGAGGAATAAATCACAGCACAAGTGGGACCAGGAGCCTGACAGGAAAAGGAAATCCACTCTCACTGGCTTTGGAAAAGCCAAGCATGTGCTCAGACTAGAGAAGGAAGAAGGAACAAATCAAGGGCTCAGAGTTTTCCCTTCCTCCCTTGCTTCTTTGAGCCCATCTCCCACCAAGTCCTGCTCTCTGGGAAGGAAATTCCCACAGACACAACAAGGTGCTTTTCTGCATCCTTAACGCATTCCTGTCCCCACAGGGACACAGAGAGACTCCAAAGCAACCCAGGTCACGATATCTCAGAGCATCCAGCTAATCAGGATGTTAAACTTCTGGCCCCAGGTGATGTTCAGGGATGAAGGGAAAAAAGTTATCTGTGATCCCTTCGTTTTTTCCGCCTGCCTCAGGAATGCAATCCTGCCAAACAAGGCGGTCAGGGTAGCCAGGTGGGAAAGTCAAAGACCTGGCACATCCAAATCCACAGCCAACATGCCAGCACGTTGAAGCTCTGACCAATCTTAGGCAACCAGATGGACAAAAGTTCCCTTTCAAATCCCATTTTTCCAGTGCTTTCAAGCCCTCCATTTGAACACATCTGTATTAGAAGGGGCTTTGGAGATCTTCCTCCTGCCAACACCTCACCAAATCCTAAGGATGCTGCCAGCAGTTGTGCTGAGCTTCCTCTTAGGAACCGGTTAGGGACCCTCTGCAGGACCAAGGACAGGGAGAAATCCACATCTCCAGCTGAACTATCCACTCCCAAGGCTGTGTGCTGAGGGCAAGCTCCAGGAAAACAGGGAGAAACAGAGCAAGCCTCACTTCTCCTCCTTTTCCTCCACTCTCCCTCCCCCAAGGGGTGAAGGGATATGGCAGAGCTCACCACAAACATCTCTGGCACCTCAAATTTCCCACTGGGCACTTCAGGCACTACACTGGTGTTTATTCCTCTGTATTGTGCCAGAAAGAAAAGACACTGAAGAATAAAGATTGCGACTTTTAGGAGCATCTAAAAACTTTAAACTGAGTCCAGGCAGATTTCCCTCCTTCACTCCAAACCAGCCTCCATGTAAAGAACTTTCAGGAAGCTCCTACGGTTGGACTGAGATGTAAAGAGTAATAAAATGGGTACAACACAAGTGTTTGGAGCCTATTTGACAAAATCAGGATGAATACTGATGATCAATGACACTATTTTTTAAGGTAGCAGAATCCTACAGGCAAAGGCTGTAGACATTAAAAAGAGAACAAGCCAAAAGGTGTGAATTCCAGTTTGAAGGGAAACTCCAGGTGTTCTTAGGCTCAACATAACCCAACTGTTCATCTTCAGATGCTCCTGCTGGAAGACATTATTACAAGCCTCTGTAACACTAAAAATCCTGGACCAAACTCTTCCTTGATCTCTGCACATTCAGTAAAATGCACCAACCAAAGCTGACAGGCTCCTAATCTGGAGTAAAAGAAGAGAAAGACTGTTCCTTTCTTTCCCAAATCGTGCTGGTTAAGGATAATTTAGTGACCAGCTTTATGCAGTGTGTGAAGAGGATCAATCCCAACAACTCCAACTGACCAAAGATGTGCTGGCCCTACAAAAACCCCACCATTTATCGCCCTGCCCTTAATCGGTTTATCTGTCTAAACCAAACCCCGGGGATGCTTCTCAGACTGAGGATTTTGAGACTCCCAACCATTCAAAAAGCAGCATCTGTGCAATTCAGAGCTCTTTGATGAAGCACATGTGGCTGTCTGGAGTGCAGACACACTTGGATAGTTCAAATGCCTCATGTTCTGATACACTGCTGCTTTGAGATGGTCCAGGAATTCCACATTCCTGATCACCTTCGGTCTCGCCCGTTTATGGCAGATGCTTTTATGCTCCATCTGGTTTTCATTTCCAGCAGCTCCTTAAAGAATTCATCCTAACTTTTGGTTTTTGGGAAGAAATGGCACATACTAATATATATATATATAGGGGTATTTTTAAATACCCCTTTCCCTATATCCCTATTTAAAAGGGCACAACTGCGCCTAAAGCAAGAACTTGCCATTTGAGCTGAAGTAGTTCTTGGGCTTCACTGGGGTCTGCTCTGCACCTCCCACTCTCCAATAACAAAGAACTGACACTTTTTAACACGCACTTTTCCATTTTATACCAATTTTATACTCAGTCTGTCTATCAGTTCAAGGAAAGCCTGTGGAGCTGGGCTCCCCAGGGCTGAGGTTAATTTGGATGCATTCTGAGTCAGATCACGGCCCCTGAAGTGGCTTTCCAAACCTCCTGGCAGTCAAAGTTGGCTGCAGGACCATTAGAGGATGTTTTTGTGGCTGTGAACCTGCTGTGCTCAGGACACAGGCACAGCAGACACTGCTCTGTCCTGAGGGGAACGTGGTCCCCTCACAAGGTGTTTCTGCCACAGTTCCCTTCTCAAGTGCTTCAGTACCCCCTTTATAATGAAAAATCAGACTTTGGCAGCTCTACAAAGCAACAGCCATAGAGATGAAGTGTCCAGACCAAGAGCTGAAGTCCCCTGCCAGACCTGATGCTAATGATGCACATTTTATCAAATTCCTACCCCAAAAACCATTTCATGTCCCCCTTCCTCCTCAACACACCCTCAGACCCTCAGAGCAATGAGCATTAGCTTGACTCCAAATGGAGCCTGCCCTCCTATCCCCCTCTGGAAAAGAGCTTCATCCCAGCAGTGAAAAAGCAGCTGGAGAGAAAGCAACCAGCAACCAACCCCTCATCTCATCCCATTCTTGGAGTGGATACCAGGAACTGCACAACACACTGTGGGGAGTGAAGCATTCCCAGGTGACAAAGCTGGATGTCCGTGGGAAGCAACTCCCCAGGCACACCAGCAGCTGCTGGCCACGTTCTTCTGCTGGGGGTGACCATCCTTGGTGGGAGGACACACATCCACAGCCTGGCCATGCTTCCCTCAGGCTTAAGCTGCTGTGGAAAGGGGCTTTGCACTCAAATACTCTACAGATTTGGGCTTGGGTGTGCACCTTGGTTTTAATCCCTAACCCAAGGGGGACTGTCCCCAGTAAAGGTGTCACAGGGAGGGCTGGCACACTGTGGCTTGAGCTAAGGAGGATTTCACAGCAGGAAGGTGTCTGATAAATCCCCCCCAAAGGTTCTCCCTGCCTCCACTCTACTTCTTTATTTTATGCAAACTTTCCATGTTTGATACTTGAATGCATTCACCAGCTCCCCAGGAATCAAAAAGAAACACGTGTTGGTGGCAAACCTGGGCTCTGTAATCATGGTCTGCCCTGGAGACTTCCCCCAGTCTTCAAGAATCTCGGGAAGTTTGAAAGTGAAGTGGGAAAAAGAGACTCTTAAACCCCCTGAGGCCACTGTGGGAGCTTTATAAAGCCCCAAACCTGAGGCTCAGTCTAAACACCGTTGCTGCTGCTGCTGCGATCTGGTGAGAGCAGACAAGCTATATCCTGTTTTTCAAAACACCAAGCTGAAGTCACTGCAGCTCACGCTTTGTTTAAGCATTCTCAGCTCCCACAGCATCACTATAAATACTGCCGAGGCTGGATTGGAAAGCCAGAAGAAAGGGTTTATTAGGCCAGTGCTGACTAATTAGGTTGCAACGAGCCGAGCTGAGTCAATAATCGATGCGTTTAAGGGCCTCACTGCTTCCTAAAAAATTCAAATCCTCCTTCTACACGCAGTTAGCGCCTTCATTAAGGAAACCCTGCACCACGCTGCCCATTCACAGCCTTTTGGCAGGATGCTCTTTCAAACAGGGACTCGCAGGGCTATTACGCTGTATCAAAGCGCACTCTCAATGCACACTGTAAACAGGACATCACATCACACACACACCCCAAAAAAAAACCCTCCCGAAGCAGGCCAAGGCTTTCATAAACATCGGCCGACGTACCATCGGTGAAGTCCAACGCGTACACTGGAAACCTTCGTGCAATGTCATCAGAAATCCCCTTGCCAACATTGAGAAACTCGTGCAGCTATAAAGAAAGGAAGGAAGTGCTGTGTCAGTGTAAAGGCTCAGGCATTGTTAGGGAGATTAACCTCCTCGCTGAGCCCCGAGAGCTCCTTTTCAATAGGGCATTCAAATCCCACCTTGTAATGATAATAAAAATAAACTCGGTAGGCCCCGATTTATACCCTCAGTAGGCATTGTAAAGGAGAAAAATCCCCCAGACCACCCCGTTTTCCTCCCTTCCTTCCCCTTTTTTCCCCCCTCCCATGGGTATCTGCAGCCCTGGTGTTGCAGGTGAGGGAGCTCACGACCCACTGTTGAAAGGATCAGAAACATCAGGTCAGGGATGCCAACTTTTTTCTTTACATTCCATCACAACAAACTCTCCTCCCAAATCCCCGTGAAGCCTCTGAAAGTGGATCCCCAGCAAGTGCTCCCTTCCTTGGCACCCCCAAGGGGAAAGGAGACCTCAGATATAGTTAAGGGAACTCAAGGCTTTCTTGCACCTCAAACTCCACCTAAAGGAAACAAGTTTGAATAACCCCCTCATTACCAAGGCCATAATTCTTCCCGTTAAAAGGCAGTAAGAACGTTGTGAAAGGGTTCCAAAAATCCCCCGTGTTGCCTTTGGTTTGGGGGCCTGCAAGGTGCAGTGTTGAGTGCTGATAAGATCTGGTGCTCACCACAGGCAATAAGGAGGTATCAAATGTGTGACAGCTGCTGTTGACTCTCAGCCTCCCAACTCCATCCTTATGGAAAGCACATGGAAAGAGTCAGAGTAGGCAACACTTGCAAATGAGGCACCTGTCAGGCTTTTTTCCCTGTTATTCTCAGAGCACACATAACTACTCTGAAAAGCAAATGCACCTTTAGACAGTGATAACAACCCCAGCTGTCTCATTTAAAATATTTCACATATTTGTTGCAGAACTAGACACAAAAGACTTATAACCTCTGCTAGAGGGTGTGGAAGGAGGAAAATAAAAATCCGAGATTCAAAACTGACACACAGAGATCATCTCAAAACAGCAGGGAGCTCTTCCTTTGCCTGGTGCACGTGCAAAACTGATAAAAATTACTGCTTTAAAAAAAAGACTTGACACTACAGTGCTCATTGAACAGACGACACACAGCTCTGCCTCTTCTCATGGGACTCACCTGTTTGCAGCACCTGGAAGGTCAAATAAATTAAATACAGAAAGGAAACTTTTCCTTAGGAAGGAGTACACTGGGCACAACAAACTTGAGGGTTTGGGGCGTAAAAGACTCCTCAGAGGATCAGCTCCTTTATCAGTGACTACAATACCTTATATTCCTGTTGCAATTTCCCAATGCACCTGTAGAATTTTGGGACAGTTTCGACTCAAGCAATGAGGATGAAAAGACAGATGTTATGCTGGCAGGCACCACCAAAACATCTGCATTTTAAGGCATTTCCAAAAAAGCCATGAGCATCAACCACATTGAGCAGCAGGGCTGGACATCAAAGCCATATGCACTCGAAAAGCAATTTAATTTCTCCCCCCAGAAAGAGATTCCTGAAGGCATGAGTCAGGCAGGGAATCACAGTGGCTTTAATGACAAGGATGTTTACTTCTCATGCTGCGGTGAGCACAGGGGAAAATGATGCTGGGGTGGCTCATCCTCTGGGCAGGAGGCCTGGGGCAGGGAGGGAACAGCAGCCCTGCTGCAGGGAGCTGTCAGAGGGCACTGCCAGGGATCCAGGGGCAGCCACAGCTTCTCTGCCCAGCCTGTGCCAGGGCCTGCCCACCCTCACAGGGAACAATTTCCTCCCGATATCCAATCTAAATCTACCCTCCTTCAGCCTGACACCTTTTTGCCCTGCCCCTCCACACCCTTGCACAAGTTCCTCTCCAGCATTCCTGCAGTCCCCCTATTAGGTACTGGAAGGCTGTGAAAAAAAATTACAGAAGATAAAAACACCAAAAAAGGCCAAATTTACTGACCTCTGAAAGTATGGCCCTTTTTTGTTTCACCCTTACCCCCCCAACCTATCCTACCACAGCCCTTCCTTGTCTAACTCCCACCACACCCCTTCCATGTCTAACTCTACTCCAGACACTTTTCAGTCTAGATTTTGCCTCTTGTCATCTTCTGAGGTTTCCAAAATCCCTTGCTAAGGGCATTGCTGACACTTCACTCCTGTCCTTTTTCATCTCCTTCATAACACTCCAGGATTGGGAATTTCTTGGACTGCCATTCCCTGCCTCTTACTCCCTCAGGTTTGGCTGACCCATTGGTTTTCCACTCCCATTCACAGTACCACATCTCTCAATGCTTTGCCATCTTTTTGATTGGACATTCTGATCCCAGGTGGCTTTATCCCTCAGGAACACAAAACTCAAGGCTTCCTAGCTTTAGGGACTGCAGCTCAGGTGCCCAGCACACCAAAATCCTCCTTCAGGCTCCTTGTTTTCCTCTTCCACTGCTTTTTCCTTTCTGCTCTTAACACACAAGGCAGGAAAGAGCAGCAAAGGAGCACACACCAAAAAAAAAAAGCCAACTAGAAGGTCATGAATTATCAATTTTCCATTCTGCAAATCCCTCTTAGTCTCTTGCCATAGCTGACCATTACTTGTGTTACTGGGAGAAACTAAGCAAGCACTTAGATACAAAGCCAAACAAAATATCCACTCCAACAACTCTGAGCCTTTCTCAGGCCTCCCCAAAAGTGCTGGGGGGCTGCATGAGTGTTTTACAGACCAGAAGCACAGATTATATCCTCCCTCCTGCTGATGCTGAGCAAACACAGCCCACCCCCACCCCCAACAAATCCACACAGGACCCAAAAAATCACAGCCAGAACACACCACAGCTGTTCAGGGCTCCTCCACGAACAAAATCACAATTAGATGCCTCAGTAAACAAGAGGATTTCAGGCTGACTTAATTATGATTGAGTATGTAGCCTTGCCTAAATAATCCTCTGAGATGAGCCAAAGCAGTGACAGAGCTGTAGGCACAGCATGGAGTGGGACTGTCACATCCCCCTCAGTGTTTCAGCAGAGGGAAAAACAAGCACTTGCAAAAATCCCACTCATACCCAGAATTTAAGACCCTTTTCTCTCCCATCACTGCAGGGCCAAGGGAAGAAGGGAGCCAGGAGGCAGATTTTCATGCCCCCAGAAGGCTTTACACCCTCCTGGCCCCTCCTGAAAGCTCACTGTAATAACACAGCAGCTCCAGATGAGGGTATTTATTTCACTGGGAGGGGCTGACAGGTTGAAATTACACCCTTGGTCTCCTATGAGTTTTTTTGTTCATATTAAATGCTTCCTCTCCAGGTTATTGCACAGGGGGAGGGGATGCTGCTGGAGACACCTCTCAGGGAAAGAAATCTCCATCCCAGCTCTCAAGATCAATGCTGGCAAGGCAGGGTGGGGAAGAGCCTCTTCCAAGATACATGAGAGAGCAGAGTTATCACTACACTGGCTGCATCTCCCAAGAGCTGAAGGATAAAATGTCTTAAAAGCAACACTTTACCCAAATCCAGAGCAACAACTGTCAATGCCAAAAAGCAAGAGCTGAAGAAACAAGTGTCACTGACTCCAGCACTGGCTCAGAGGCATCACAGCCAAGGCTGCTTTTCCAACAAAGCTGGTAGGAATCACCAGTGCCAGGGCCAACACAAGCTCAGTGTTGCATCCAGCCCTCCTGCTCACCAAGCCACAGAACAGAAAACCCTCTGAGCACCTTGAAAAAGGGCCAGTTTTAGCAGAACACAGAGCCAGACCCTTCCCCTGCTCTAATGAAAACTCCTCTGAAAGGCCAAGTGGAAAGGGTTAAACCTACTTAACCCAAATTTCTACTCCAAACATCCCTGCCCTGCATGACCTGGGTTTAAAGAGGGTTTCAGGACTCCTTCTGCAAACTTAAGAACAGGTATGGGGTCTAGCAAAGTTCAAAGCACTACCTATAAGCAAAGGGGGTTCTGCAGGGAAAAACATGAGCTTTGTTCACTTCCAGATGTGCAGATCAAACCCCTTCAATCTATCCCAGGAGAAAGAAAAAAAGAGAAGTGCTAAGTTGAGCAGCTCCTGCACTGCAGGCAACCCAACGCTCTCAGGTTATTTGTAATTCAGGGAACAGGAGCAGCACACCAGAGATGGCACAGTTTGTTTTTCAGGTACGCTGTGTGGTTAAAGAATGAATTTCTGAGTGGAACAACAAAGCAGCGACCAACACACAGGAAATTCCAGAAAAGAAAGCTGAGTTACAGCATTTCCCTCGCACTTTCAAGCACAAAGCAAAGTAATGTTTTACAGAGCTACAGATCAAACAGGGAGAAGCCAGGTCAAACACTGACAGGCAACCTTTAAGTGAAATTACTGTGCAGAGATGGCCAAGAAGCCTTTTGGCTGCGGGGAAACACAAGCAGCAGCTTCCTTAGGAGCCTCCTGACTGTAAGGATTAAGTACCTTGGACTGACAACACACAGCGAGCCATTAATCCCACCCTTGACTAAGCATCTGGAATCAAAGACCTGTAACCATTTCACCTCCCTACTGCTCTGCATCCCTTCAGCACCTGCCTCTTTGAAGTGGGTTTTTGGGGGGATTTACAGGAGTGAGGAAGGTGGATGGACACACAGGAGCAGCTTGTGGAAGCCTCGGTGCTGTTTTGCACCCACCAGGCTCGAGTGCTTCATGTCCTCACCTCAAATCCCCTTGGGATTTGTGCACTTGGGACACCACTGCAGCAGAAGGGCTGGCCAGGCTCACCTTGAGTGGTTTGTGCCCGTGTGATTTGTGCCCATCGCTCATCCCTGAGGGTCTCTGGTTCACCACGGTCAGCAGGTGCCGCTGGTGGACTAAGGCCTCCTTGAACTCCTCCTCAGTTTTGGTCTCCAGGAGTTTCTGCCGGAAGGTGATGTCTGAAAACATGGTGGCAAAGGTCCTGCCCACTTCTGTGGCTGTTTTGGTACTTTTCTGTGCAGGGGAAAAAAAAAAATACAGAAAAAGCACCTGTAAAACCATTTTGTTTCACTTCTGAAACCCAGTGATTTGCCCCACTGGGCACCGTGAGAAGAAGCAGCTTCCAGGATCCCCGAGACACCTGAGGGAAAAGGTGAGGGACAAAAGGAAGATGTTGCAGATGGAATCACCAACCACAGCAGAACCTTGTGAAGCATCAACACGCAGGTCCTGACCAGAAGCACTGATCAGTTTTACTTGATCAACTTCCCAGGACTCAATCCAAAACTGAATCACGCTGAGCATGCATTTTATCCCTGGTTTCCCTTCAAGGCTGCTAAGAACAAACCAATAGAAGCCTTTTCTGTCTTACAGCACCTCAGCATTCCTGCTGTTGGGGTGGAAAGTGGCTGTAAATCAAGGTTCCAGCAGGCAGAAGTGTCCTGATGTCTTATCTGAAAGACTGGGATTATTGTCCTTATCTGCCTCATCAGATTCCTATCTTCTGGGCATCAAAACTCAGCTCAGTTGGTTACCCCAGGGTAATTCTGGCAGCACAAGGGGAGCTTGAGAGCTCACAGCTAAAGCAAGTGCTGGCACAGGGAAAAGGATGGGAAAGAAGCAGCTGAGCACACACACAGGCAGCACTTGTCCATCTTTACTAAGTATTTGGAAGGGACAGACTTGCAAACACTTGATGGAAACATGTCTATTTGTGGGCTTGAACGTTTCTGTGAGCCACAGGGCAGATCTTTGAGTGTCCTGCTTCAAACAGAATCCAAGCTTGCTTTCCTATTGCTTGGATATCAGATACAAAGGGAATAGCAAAGGAGACCGAGCTTCCCATCCCTGCCCCAACCCCCCAAACCCTGCCCCGCTTCTCCCACTGTGGTGAGGGCAGATAAGATACTTGCCAAGGCAGAGTTACAGAGACCCAGAGCTCATTAAAAGCTCCTTTTGATGCCAAGTTCTAACCCACCCACCTTCGCTACACTGCGCACTCATCACGCAGCAGCTCCCAGAGACACCCAAACAAACCCCCCTCCCTTGGGCAGCCTCCAAGCTCCTCACGCTGCTGTGGAAAGCAGTAGGGAGCATATGTGATGGATCTGAGCTGCTTCTCGTGATTCATAACACAACAGACGAACAGCTCCTTCGCAAACACAACCAAATAACTCCGGGCGGCTCGGCGCGGAGGCAGACACGGGGGTGGCACTGAGCTGCTCCCCGGGTCATTGCTCACCTTGGGCTCCCTCCATCCCTCACACCAACCTCCCCTCCATCTGCCCAGAGAAGCTGTGGCTGCCCCGGGATCCCTGGCAGTGTCCAAGGCCAGGTTGGATGGGGCTTGGAGCACCCTGGGCTGGTGGGAGGTGTCCCTGCCCATGGCAGGGGGGGGCACTGGGCGGGCTTTAAGGTCCCTTCCAACCCAATCCATTCTAAGATTCCATCACCAGTGAAGTCCCTTCAGACACACTTCCTAGAACACATTCAATTTAACTTGCTGAGGACAGGTTTGGGTCTAAGTGAAGGATTTGCTCTTGGACTTGCTTTTAGAGTTTGGCAGCCTGGTCCCTTCAGCCTGGACTTGCCATCACAGAGGAGGCTCCACCTTTCACCTCCGAGCAGCAGCAACCCCTGGGCTGGACACTACGACGACTGCTTCAAGATTCCCAAGGCTGTCCCTGTTGTTTGTTTTCCAAGAGAGATGAATTTCCCAGATACTTGCAAGAAAACTCAAGTTTTTTCCATCCTCCATATTAAGAAGGCCACGGATGTGCATTCCCAGCACAGGAGATGCCCATTTTCTGGACTTGTCCCCCCTCCCCAAGCAGGGCCCGTTTAATCCGCCGCCACCAGCAGGTTAATTGTTTTAACTGCTGCACCAGAAATGCTCACTTGGAGCTGGCTGCATCACCTCATCCCAGCTAAAAAGCATGTTGGCAACTGCAGCTCTGCTTGGCCTCCACTCCCTTTCCTGAATTTGAGGCTGTCCATTGGAATTGCAAGCGCCCAGACTCCGAGGGGATGCTGGAGATAAGGATGGCCATTCAATGAGGGACAGAGCAGAGCAGCCCCACACAAGGCCAGCTCTATGCCTCCTGCCTGGCACAGGGAGCAGCAGTGTGTTTGCAGCCTGTTGGCTTCCAGGGCTGTGCCAAAAGCATCCTGGGAAAGAAGGAAACACCAGGATTTCCATTTAAACAAGGGTGGGAGGAGACAGGCAGGACAGACAGCAGGTCCTGAGGTCACACCGATAGCACTGGAGAGCAGGAAGTTCAATCAGGATATATCCTGTTCCAGAAAAGGTCTCCAACCCATCCAGCACCTCCCAGAAGCACAGACTCAGTAGCCCCAAGGTGTAGAGAGCCAGCTCAAGTGTGAAAAGGTCTTGAGCTCTGAACCACTTGGCCACCAGCTGGAAGAACACCCCACCTTAGTCAAGGCAGTGCTTTCTAGGAAGACAGGATGGTGATTCCCAATTAACCCTGATGCACCCCATGATACTGGAGTTGGATGGTCCTTGTGGGTCCCTTCCAGCTCAGGATATTCTATGATTGCAGGAAACGTGCCCTAGTGAGCTGTTTGTTGGCCTTGCCTACACCGAAGAACCAGTAAGTACACCTGAGCGAGCTTCCACCTTGATGTTTCAAGTGCCAAAAGCTATGGAAACAGATCCCAAATGGACCTCAGGGGCAGTCTGTCCTTACAAACATCCCAGCTCCCAAACAATGTCACTCACACAGCAACAGAGCCCAAAAAACATCATCTTCCTCTTGGCTGCGTCACCTCCAGCTGCCACGCTGGGCTAACCGTGAGCCCCAGCACAGGAGTTTGTTGGGAAGCCACCCATTGGAGCAGCAGCTGTAGACCCAAGAGCCTTTGAGAAGCATGGCTTTAACCAGGAACAGCAATTCTGAGCTCCAAAAACATCAGCTAAAGTGGTGAGGCTGCAGGGGGGGATCTGGGGAGTAATACGGGCACCACAGGTGACAACGGGGACCCGCAGAGTTCCCCTCCCCATCGGGCTACGAGGCCACGAGATGGGGACACAGCTGGCAAATCTACCACCCCCTCAGAGAGCAAAAACCATCTTTGGACCACTGCTGAGAAGGTCTCAGAAGCTTTTTCACATCCCCTTGTTTTAAAACCAGCAGTTATTAACCCTAGAAGGAGAGCGAGGGGGAAAAAAACAACGTCGAGAGAAGGCTCCGAGGGGGCGCAACGGAACGCAACACTCACCATTTTGGGAGGAGCCAGGACTAATATGACAAATCTCACTTCACAGGAGTTCTCCCCCCAGTTCTGAGGCCTCTCCAGGCGGCTGATGCAGACGTGACGTCGCTGAAGGGACTTTATAGTGCAACTGTGAGGGGAAGAGGGGAACGGTCAGAGCCGGCGCCACAACCCTGCGGCAGGAGGGGTTTCAGTCACACCTTTCCACTCTGCTGGCTGGGAAAGGGTCACTTGGGAAGTCTTAAAAAAAAGTGACATTGCTGTTAGGCAAACCGTGCTGTCCTCCCTGCAGAATTTCCCATCCGTGTTTTTATGGGAAGTAACTTGCCCAGTTTGAAGGTTTATTCTGCCTCTCCCCCCACCTGCTTTTTAATGGCCAGGAAATCAAAGGACAGAGCCCAACACAGGTAGTATTTGCAGGACTACAGAAGCTTCTACGAGAAAAGCCTCTTATTAAAACCCACCACCTACATTATTGGAAAGCAGATTACACTTCATTTCACCTGATTTCCCAAAGTGCTTCTGGAAACATCCAGGCAAGGTGCCAGGCCAATATATTCCCACTTCTGCCTTGAGCAGATCTCTCTGTTGTAACGGCTTTCCCCACTTGCTCCCAGCTGTTATTTCCCCCCTTTCTGCTCCATGGGTGGTACAGAAACCAAGCTGACCTCCTTACTGCAGATCCACAGGGGCTGCAGCAGGCAGGATCCCTGCTCCAAGGGAAATCCTTGGCTGCAATCCAGCCCTGAGGTGGCTGTTTGATTGCCCCAACAACTAGCAGCAAGTTATTGGAGATAAACACAAGGATCATCTCTGGAGGCCATGAAGACCAGATCTGTCCCCACCCCCTGGGATGTTCCAACAGAGCTGGGACCCGGTCAGTTGTCATTTGTCCTGCTGGGAAACTCTGGGGCTTGGTGCAGTTTCAGGAGGTGCCTAATTCCAGCCTGGACTGCAGCTCTGCTGGTGCCTTTAGAGCCACCTACTCCTCCTCAACCCTTCTGAAAAGCACTGGTGAAATATGTACACAACATTTGGAAGAGGTAATGGAAGTGTATTCCTTCTTTTCCCCCCCCCTCCTTTTATTGTGATTCAAGTTCATTTCAACTGCTTGCTCCCTTTTATTCACCTAGAAATCACTTATCACAGTCCTATGATAGGATTTATTTCTCCTTGAGCTTCTCATCTGTAATTCCAGCCCATTTCATTCCTTTTAACATGTACTCTCACAGCCAGGTGCACCCTGAAGGTTCTTCCATCAGCACCTCCTGAAGATCTTTGGCTGGAAATGCACTCTTCAAGAGCACATTATATTTTATATTTTCTATCAAGTTCTTCATAAATAAATTCCAAATAAAAATTAAAAAAAATCGCACCTCCAAGTATTTTCTTACTGAATTTGACTTCCTGGCCACAGACTGGAGGCAGCCTATTTATATAGAAATTAATCTGACAAAGGCAACCAAACAGCTTAATTAGAACAATGCAGGTCATGAGAATGATGACACTATCTCATTTATTTCCTAACTCCCTCCAGCACAGCCCCTGGTCCTTTTCCCACTCTAATCAACTCTGGAAGAGAGAAATCTCGAGGCAGGTCCTAAGGTGAGGAATAAATATCTTCCAAATAATTGAAAATGGAGTGCAAGTTATCTCCTTGACTAAACCAACAGATTGGACCTGCAACAATCCTTGTCCTTCCTCCCAAGGGATCAAAGGAACACAGACAACACTTGTTTTCACAACCAAAATCCCAGCCCTTGGTTGCAATCCAGCTGTGGCTGGAAAGCAGACAATTCTCCTTGTGTTACAGCTCGACAAGCCAACAGGGAAGACACAAACTCTGGGCTTCAGACCAACTGGAGAACCTTCAAGTGGGTCCAACACCTTCAGTTCTCTCACCTGCATTCCCCCTGGTCACTGACAGTGAATTGTTAATGCCCCAAAATTACCCTTATTTGGAGCTCTGAGCTCATCATTTTCATCCCTCAGCTGTGGAGCTCATGGCTTTGTTTTGAAAAGGAAGATTTTTCTGGGCATTTTGACCATCAGTTCTATCTCAGAGATGGCCAAAGCAGGAATCACCTGCCTGTGGCTCACAGAGCTGTGCTAAGACTTCCCAGCCCTTCCCTACTGTGTCCCTCAGGCAGGGCCTGACTTAGCAACAAACTGCTGAACTATGAGGTTACTTGGAAAAACTTGTCATGAAGTGCAGTAATTAAGCAAGCCACATGTTCTCCTGTAGTTGTGCTTCCTCCCTGAAGCTCCAGGAACTTGTCTCCAAGGCCAGGCTTTGCAGAGACAAGAGTCCTGTCAGCAGTGCCAGCCTACAGAGTTACAGCCCCCTTCAGCTCAAGAGCTTCTTGGGAATGGAGGGGAAAACTTGACTCTAAAAGGCTGTTCTTTGTTCCTGAATGGCTTTCAAATACAAGTTAATTTTCCTGGCAGCCACACCAAAACCTGGTGTTTCCTTAACTTGAGTCACTGGGAAAGTGTGGAAGAAGCAGCTCTGGAAGATTTAGGAACACTGAGCACATTTCCAAGACACCTCCTGTCATTATTAACCATTTCTGTCCGAAACAGTTTTGCCCCCAGTGCTGGAGTTTGAGGCTCCTCACACCTGAGAGTTCCTCCCAACTCCACAACACTGACAGACACTGCATCTAAATCCCAGTATCACACCAGTAAAGCTGAGTGTGGACCACTGGAGAATTTCCAACCCAGTTTGGTCAACGTACACATTATTTAGGTCAATAATACCTTCACAAATCAAGCTGGAGTTGATTAAGGGAGGGCAAACCAGACTAAAACCAGATTTAAGCAGAGAAGGTGAGATGTCCCTGAGCCTGTTTGCAGGGGGGAGGAATCCTGTTTGCAGGATGCAGCCTCATCTGCACTGGCTCTGGGCTCCCTCTGTTACATCCATTTATTTGGGGGGGAAATGGGGTCTTGGTACTTTCTCTGCAAGGCCAAGTCACTCCTGCATCGTTCAGCACCTCAAGCTCTTCTTCAAATTTAAGCCATTATTCAGCTGACTCAAACCTTGTTCTCTGGGGCAGCACTCACAGCTCCCACTTTTGTTTTAATTCCAGAATCCAGATACAAGCAGAACACAAACCAAGACTGCAGTGCCTGCTGGACTTGTGTAAATATTTGTAAAGGACAAAAGAAAAAAAAAAAAAAAAGTTATTTGGTTCTCACGGAGAAATCTCAAGGCTGAAGGTAAAACTCAGCACAGCTCAGGCCAAGAGGAGACTCACTGGAAAAATGAAACAACATTTTTCAAGCTGCACTTAAATAAATTCCCACTAAGAGGAAAAAAAAATAAAATATCTTGAAGGGTAAATAGCCAAAGCATCAATAAAGCTGAGAACTAGCAAGACATTTTCAGCTCACTCTAAATCAAGTCTGGTTTGGCCAAAGCCTCCAAGTTCCTTTATGGTTTGAGTTGAGCTACATTTGATTCTCCTTTGGTTTGGCCAAAAAGCTGAAAAAACCCTATTTTCATCCAGCATTAGTCACACAAGGAAATGCTGGCATGTGATTTAATGAGATGCCAGGTTGAGTTCTCTGCAATTTTATCTTGATCTTCCAATAACTGAGCTCATAAAAAAAGAGCACTGAAATGATAGCACAAATTCTGCTTTTGCTTTCCCCTCCTCTCTGCACCCAGCTGAGTGTGGCTCTGGGATGGGGAGACCTGCCCCAAAACCCCAGAGTCCCACATGCCCCAGGTCTGCCCACACCCGAGATCTTATCAGGGTAATAACACATTCCTCAACCAAATCATAAAAAAGGTCAGGCTATGGAGACCTAAGAGAAACACAAACCCTCTTGAAACAGGGCAAGAAAGGAAGTTAATTCAGAAATAAATTACCCCTTGCAGTAAGAAAAAGTGCCCAGCAGAGGCAATCAGCCAGCCAAGGCTTTTCCTGTCCCCACACAGCACAACAATGACACTCCCTGTTCTCCTGCCCTGCAAATAAATCTCCCTCCCTCCACGAGCAGCTCCAGGCACAAGCCTCCAGAAAGCAGCCTTTGGAAGGGAGCAGGATGAAGCTGTGCCCAGGCAGCTCACCCACAGCTTGGCATGGCCTTCTTTCAGCCACAAGCTGGATGTCATTTGGGACTGGGGAAAAAATTCCCTTTGCTGGATGCTCCAGGAAGATTCATCCTCTCTGGAAGGTCATGTCTCCAGGGGGGAACTCTTTCCCACAGGTCAATGTGTTTTGGGGACTGCTTTCCATCACACAGCACCTGCAAGAGCTTCAGCTCTCCAGCCTCACCTGGGACAGCCCAGCACGAGGGTGGAGAGGCCCTCAAAAGCAAATTAATTGGTTCTCTGAACTCAAAGGACACTTGTCAGATGATGGGTGTGGCACTTGGGGACACGGTCCAGTGGTGCTGGTTGGGGGGCTTGATGATATTCCAGTTCTTTTCCAACTTTTATGGTTCTATAAGGAGCCATCTCCTCCCTGTGAACATCCTGCAGGCAATGAAACAAACCATCTTTTCCCTTTCAGCATCCAAATTCCTAATGCAGGGTTTGAATGTGGGACTTGCTTTCCATAAAGCAGCACCTGCAAGGGCTTCGGCTCTCCAGCATCATCTGGGAAAACCCAACAAGGGTGGAGAGGCCCTTAAAAGAAAATTAGACAGTTCTCTGAGCCCAAAGAACACTTGAGAGATGAAGGCTGTAAATTCTGGAGAAGAGGCTCTTGTTTACAAGACTCCAAACCTTGCAATCATTCCTCTAAAGGAAAATATTTGTTTTAAACGGTTGAACTGATTAATTTCCCATTCTGCTCTTTAAAACAAGGAGCAATATTCTGTGGGATGCACAGTCACTGAAGCATCTCTATTTGAAATCCACTCAACAGCTACAACAGAAGCAATGTGACTTTGCTGAAGGCACACAGACCTCTGGAAATGTCCTTGAACACACCAAATAGGCTTGAGAGAGACATCAGTAGCACCTTTCACACAGACATCAGTTATATATCAAATCTGGAATTCACTCCTCAAATCTGACTCTCTTTGAACAGCCTGTTATCCCACAAAACCTCAAAACAGCCATTCCTCAAAGGCTACCTGGGTTTCTCCAAGTTCAAGTCCTGCCCAGGAATCCCTGCCACGACACACTGCAATGTCAGAGCAGGAAATTCTGCAGCAACACGGGGCACACAGACCACTCTCTGCCTGCAGAGAGGCTTCTGCCTGTTAAAACAGCTTTAGCAAATCAGTTTAATGCACTGAAAATAAGCCCTTCACCAATCCACGCACCTCAGCCAGGCAGCCAAAGGAAATGGCTCTTCAGCTACTCAAGCCAGGCTCTGAAGCAGCTTGCTTTCATGTTTTTCTAAGGATTCAGCTTTGAAAATAAGCAAATATATCCATCTCCTGGCAAGGAGAACACAGCCTGGGAAAGCTGTGATGCCTCAGAGTTCCACTCAGCTCAGGGAGCATTTGCTCCACAGCCCACAGAGCTGCATCTCTCCTGGACAGAAATCCACCAGCACCCAGTCAAGAGTGACTTTAACATCAGGTATCCTTCACTCTGAGGGAAAACATGAAAAATCAGGCATTTTCCTCTCCATATTCCAGCCAGTGGAGGAAGGAATTGGCTGTGACAGGACCTGGCTCGTGATACAAGTCACTTTTTCATATTCCCTCCACTGGAATTCCTTGGGCTTATTGAGCCACAAAACTGTGGAACACCAAAATCAGTGGCTCTCACAGGAGTTTCTTCCCTACCTTTGCCCAATCCAGACATGCAAAGCAGCCAGTTTGTCCCTCCATGCTCTGGATTCTGGGTGGCTCATGGGGAACTCTGAGCACCCTCCTGGCAGTGCCTCTGCCTGGTTTAATCATTTCATGCACCTTACAACCATTTCATGGAGGGGCATCAAAACACCTCCCTGAGGTCCTACCAACAGCTGAGCTTCCCCATGTTGGATTACCAAGGAAAACTGTTCAGCATTCCCCATTCTGGGACAGAACCTCATCCCAGGTTCTCTGATCAAACAACAACCAGCAGCAAGAGATCTGCACACCAGTCTGTGTCTTCCTGTTCTGAAAAATGTCACTAATAGGAGGAAAAAAAAAGGTTGTGTCCATGGTTTCTGAGGTGTGAAACCATCCCCTGAGCTGATGAAGCTCATCTGTGGCTGAACATTTGCCTTCTAGTTAGAAAATCAGCATGTACACAGATAGCCACCACCTTCATTCTTCCAGAGCTGAACCCTGCTGGTCACTGGGGCACGCAGGGCTCTGCTACTCTCAGCTCCTGTTTTCAGGGAAGGATGTCCAGGTTTCCATATGTTTATGTATCCTGGGATGGGTTCAGCAACATCAGGGGTGGGGCATTCTTGACTAAACCACCCCTAAACTCTGTTGTGAATCGGAGGAGACTTTTGGTGCCCTTTGGTGGAACATTCAAACCTTGAGACCTTCAGTTCCTCTACAGTCTGTTCTGCCATGGGGATAAAGCCCAGATCCATATGGTACATCTGGCCTGGCTGGAGCCTCATTAGACCTGAAACCACCAGCAAAAAGTCCCCATTCCAAGAGAAGCAGAACAACTATTTCAGCCCCAGGTTTTCCCCACTGCTCTTCCAGCTGAGGATGAGTCAGGTAAGAAGGAACAGCCTTCTTCCCAGCACAGAAGGGAGGGAAACCCACTTTTGTGTCCATTAGGAATGTTCCTCTGCAGCCAGGCTCTGCCCAGCTCAGCAAACATCTTACAGAAGTTCTTTCTGCCTGACTCCAAGCTAATTTCAGCTGGAATGTCTCCTCATCATCAATGCAGAAGCGACACCACCAAAACCATCTCTCTGAGCTGCTCTCCCTCATTAATGTATCTTGTCATGATACTCCATTTATCTCATCCACTGGGAATAAAGTGTTGGTTGAGGTGCACAAACCCAGCAGTGCTAATTTAAAATGTAAGGATAAAGAAGAGCAGATATCTTAAAGGTTCTTCCCGCTCCTATGGAAGACTTTTTTCATCAACAAGCCCCTTTTTACTTCAGAGGTTTGGAAGTTGTTTTGCAATCTGACTTCAAGAAAAACGTAAGATCTAAAAATATGGTTCACAATCTGTTGCACAATAGCTCCAGCAGAAACACAGTGCAATAATTAGATAATTACAGTTAATAACTCATCACTGCTTTCCCACCACTTTCTTCTCCCTCTTCAGAGCAACAAAAGGAAGAAACGAGGAAAGTTTTGCACAAGACACCTTTGGGCTGTGAGCTTATTTTTCAAATCATCTCTTGCCTTGGAAGCCAGTGTTACTCACATGGATGCATTTAAAGCTTTGGCTCCCTTCCTACAAGAGGCTGAACCCACCCTTTGCAGTCTCATGTATGTAACCACAGCATTTGTATCGTGACCTCTAGAATGCTTTGTTATTAAATCAACACTCTCCAAAAGCCTCTGCAGAGTTGTGTCATATCCCACAGTAGAAAACCCCATCTATCAGGAGAATGTTCACATCCTTATTGCTGCTGTGCTCCCTGTGGTATCCAAAGAGGGAGGGGGGGAAACTGCTCCAAAGTCCTCCTGGCTGAGGCCATTTTACTGTATAAACTCCTTTTCTTTGTGTAAGCTGCTCTGTCCATGCCTGGTGGAAAAGCAGAGCACGTGGAGCACAGACATCCTCCAGTTCCCTTATTTCACAGGACAGGCAATTTCACGTTGAGATCACATCCTTCTCTTTCATAAGAGATTAAAAATTCTCTTGTTTGTTGGGGTTGGGTTTTTGGGTTTTTTTTTAATATTTTCAAGGCAAAATCCTCTCCAGTTTTCCCCAGCCATAAGCAAAGGGAAGAGCTGCCAGTGGAAGGAAAGCTATTGTGACAGTTGTCCCAGCAAACTGGCTGTGAAGGCTCAAACATGTGCGTGCCTTCAGGCACCTGTCCAACAGATCCCAGTAATTTCCCCGGGGAATTAACATATTTCTTGACAACTTGACTTGGATTCTGCATATGCATAAAGCAACAGAGTGAAAATGGCATTGCTTTGGTTGGCTCAGCCCTGTCCTCTGTGAAGGGCCAGTCTGGCTCACCCCCACATGCCTGACTTTGAAGCAGTAACTTCAAAACCCAGTTCGGGCCAAGTGGGAGCTGGGGGTGAAGCCACCACGTCTCATAAATCCCAGGTGACAGAGCCCTTGCTGTCTCTGAAGGGTCTGCTCCAGTGTTTAAGAGTGTTGACAGTTAATCAGCATCTGAATTAATTGTCAGACAAAGTAATCAGTGTCTAAATAGCGTGGAATGTCTGTCTTCAATTTTCAGTTACAAAGTTTAGATGGTTCCATCAAAGGACCAAAGAAATCTTTTGGTGCGAGCTCCCAGACTTTGGCAGGCAAAGCATTCCATGAACCACTTTGCTTGTCCCTCTGAGAAGTTCTTCTATTAGCATTTCTCAGTAATTAGCATCTTCTGGCTCATTTTTCAGCATTCTTAGCTTGTTAACACCAGATTTCTATAGCATCCAAGAGCTTAATGCCCTGGAGAGACTGTGGGCATCTCTGCCCAGGCTGACTGGCAAAGAGGAGCAGCCGAACGCTAAGACTGAAATCCCACAGGCCAGGATGGAGGGAAAAGGCATCACCACCCTAACCCAAAAGGGCACATTCTGGACCCCTGTTCTTCCCACTTATAAGTTTGGGGCAGCCAGTGGGTTTTGCCCCTCCAAGCCAGGTACTTACATGATACAGAGCCAGGATTGCTGATACTGCACCCCCGTGACGGTCGCCGTGACCCCTTGAATTGTATCTGATAAGAGGTGAACTAGGAAAAGAAGAGAGGGAAGTGTTACAGGCTGTCCAGGCCTGGCTTGCAACTGTCAGTAACATTTCCTTTCTAAAGGGAAGTACTAATCCTACTAATCCCAAGCATTCCTATCTACACAGTGGATTTAGGCAGGGGCGGGGGCCGACAGAGAAAGATGGAAAGATTTGTCCTGATGCTTTTGAATTCTGTCCCTAAACTACTCTCAGCTTGGAAAGGACGCTGCTTTCTCCTCCCAACATCACCCTAGTGCAGCATTAGCTTAGTAGATTAGCATTATCCAACACACACACAGACACAGGACTGGAAGAGGCATGGCCTTCCCAATCCCCTGCCCTCTCTCTCCCCCTCTTCCCAACTACTGCTCTCACACTATTCCATGGCACTACTTACTTTTTCTTTATTGGCAGAAAGCCTAAATTAAAGATTATAAATGCGAAGCTCTAGGACAGGTAGCAAGAAGTAACCAAAGCATGAACATGCTTACTACATGCTCAGGACTGTTAAACAAATTCACTCAGGCTGTGACAGTTACATTTGAGGTGCGATGTACATGTTTGTTTATTCATTCCTGTTGACTCTGAAACATCATGGGTGCCTACAGAGAAACAATGCTTAGTTAAGCTTCTTCACATCTTGGGCTAAAAAGGCAGCTATGTTTTAGACTACACTATGACATTTGCTGACAGCTTAAGGTGACACACTGGAGCCACCAACGTTGGCCCGGGGGTGCCCTGGTCGAGTTTCTGGAGGAAAACAAAGTGACTCTTGTCTCCTCCAGTGGGCTGGGAGCAACAAAAAGGCTCAACCCTCCCCAGTGACTCATCCAAGGCAGGCAAAATTCCCTAGCCTGTGTGAATTCAGGTGGAGAATCACAAGGCAAAGGAGCCACTTCTGATGAGACCCCAGCAAGTGTGTCTTGGCTGAGGAGCACTGAATACTTGTCTAAGGACAAGCAGACCCAAAGGGTCCGTCCAGACAAGACACTGATCCCAGAGACCACCACAATGTGTCATCTTAATGAAACAGGGGCAAGACTCCACCAAAACACAAAAACCCTGGAGACTGTGAGACCCTTCAGTCTGAGTGACATGGAAAAAAATCAACCCACGGTGTCACATGCAACATGCAAGCGTGGGGACCACCAGGGAGGGGTTCAACACACCACCAAAATGGAAAGGATGGCAAATGAACAGCAGCCCACCAGCAGAAGGAAAAAAAATAATCAAGGGCTCATTACCGTTCCCTTCCCGTGGGGTCCCTGAATCTGTGAATAAAGTGCTCATGATTTTTTCAAAGTTGCAGCTGGGCTCCATGTTCTCGGGATCCTCGGCAAAGTGTCTCAGCATCTCGCGCAGAACATCGTCCAAGGACGTGGCTGTTTCGTCCAGGATGATGCTGGCCCTGGCCAGGAACCCGTCCAGGTCTCGCTGGGCTCTGACTTCCTCCTC
The DNA here is from genome assembly GCA_013400415.1 of Scytalopus superciliaris. Lineage (NCBI taxonomy): Eukaryota > Metazoa > Chordata > Aves > Passeriformes > Rhinocryptidae > Scytalopus > Scytalopus superciliaris. The sequence goes on along the minus strand of VXBX01006284.1, from coordinate 124,463 downwards.
AAAATTCTTTAATTTCAGGTACTGTGTTAAGGAAAGGGCAGAGCATTAGACAGACATGGACAACACCACCAGCAAATCTCTGTCCTTCGCAACCGGTTCACGTTGCAGGAGTAAAACGAGTTTTATGCAATAATTCTCTCAAGGTTTGCATTTTCAAGGCTTAGCTTAACAAAGTTCCTGTAACTGAATGCCATTTACACCCTGACAAAGAAAGCAGAATTAAAACAGGTGGGTTTTTTGCCTAGGGTAAAATACATATGTTTGCCTAAAAGCAGAAATACTTAAGGTAGCATTTAAAATCCTCTGTACATTCAAATAACTCAGGAATTCTGAAGAAACATGGCAAAGTCATCTGGGAGGAACGGACTCTGAGCTCAGCAGCATGAAAAATTACCAGTCCAAATCTCAGTGCAAGCTAAGTTCTCACACTGGGCACCATCCACCCCCAGTGCTCCCAGTTAGGGAGCCTGAAGTGGGAGGTGGGGAATGCCATCCAGTCCATCACTTTTTTTTTTTTGGACACTTCCTAGATTCCTGTTGTTCTCATTCCCAAGGAGGTTTTCTTCTTCTTTTGTGCTTAGCATTTCCTTTTGAATTGATATGAGCAGAATAAAAAGATGGCAGAGATGAAATTGTCCCAGACAGTTCCTTCTGCTGCCCCAGACTCGTTGGCCTGGAGGTGGAAGACACAGCCATGGTGTATTCCAGAAACCTCAACTCCTTTCTGTACTGTCAGCTGTGAAGTTAATTAATTGAGTGATCAGACTCTAAATGCATCATTCCCATGGCACAAGCCCTTGGAATCCACACACAGAGCACTGGTCAGGAAGGAGTGACAGTCCTGTCCTCTCCTTCAACAGCTCACCGAGTGAGGAAATGGGAACTGCACTTTGTTACATGGATCTTCCTTCTGATGGGAGAGCAGCCAGGCTGGAATTCGTGATGCTGGCAACCAGATTGTCGAGATACATTTAAACCCTCGGCTCCCCTCAAGCTCAGCAAGAATCAAGCTCTGAATTGCTTTCACAAATGTGACACCAAGCTGCCTCCCCAGCCAGGACCGTGGCACATTGTCCCCAAGGCACAGGGCCATCCCAGAGCCTGACTCACGGATCCCTTCCTTTCATGCACACTCTCCCTACCTTTTCCATTTATAGCCCAGACACAGGGAAAAATGCTACCATCTCCCTAATTACTGTAATTATCACAGCAACTATCAAGTTGTCAGTACACATCCATTGCAATTAGCACTGTTTTGCTTTGCATCAATCACTCCTTACACAGCATCCTTGAGAGGGAGGATTCTCTGAAGGATTTCAGCTCCCACCCCCCCCCAAGGCTTTGTAACCATCTGCTCGTGGGAGAGGAGACAGTGACACAGCTACAACTCCACCTGAGAAGTGCAAACAGTGAGTCTGTCTCAAATTATCACTGCAAGAGAGCAGATGAAAACAGCCATCACCATCTGTAACACAGGTGGCCATGGGGCCACTGCAGGACCAGCCACCACCTCCCAGTGGTAACTCGTTTCAGCTTCTCTGGCAGAGTCCAAGCCAGGCTGCAATTTTAGGTCGAATGAGCCAGACAGGATTTCACAGGGTGGATGGAAGAGGGTTCATCCATGCCCTCATCCATGGAGGCAGGAGGAAGGCTGAGGGCATCAGGAGTGAAGCAGAAGAGTGGAAGGAGAAAGTTGAGGCATAGCTGAGGAACAAGAGACATCAGTCAAAGGGATTCACGTGGGTTATCTGCCCACAGCATCTCAATCAACTCTGCTCCTGCAGTGAGCTGCATGTGACAGCACCAAGTCATAAGGATTCAGCTCCAGCTCTGCCACAGGCTCCAGGCAATGCCTTGGGAAAGGAGTTTTCCATGCCTCTCTCTTGTTTGATTCCCTTGCTCCTGGTCTTCTACAGGAAATAGGGGCAAGATCTGTATTTATTACCCATTTATATCATATCTCTCCCATAACATTAAGGGAGATATCACAGAATCATGGAATGATTTGGTTTGGGAGAGACCTTAAAGCCCTTCTCATGCCAACCCACTGCCATGGGCAGGGACACCTCCCACCAGCCCAGGCTGCTCCAAGCCCCGTCCAACCTGCCCTTGGACACTGCCAGGGATCCAGGGGCAGCCACAGCTTCTCTGCCCAACCTGGGCCAGGGCCTGCCCACCCTCCCAGGGAAGAATCTCTTCCTGACAGCCAATCTAAATCTTCCCCCTCTCAGCTCAAAGAGGGTTTTGCACATCAAGCATCACAAGGCGAGTAGCCACCATGAAAGGACAGAAATCCATCACTCCCTGAGACACACCAAAATCAAATTAGGGGAAGCAGTGGCACAGCAAAGCCTCTGCAACAGCTCAGACAGAACTGTTCCAAGTCAGGACACCCACTGGTTTCAGGAGAGATTAATGATTGCTCCTTCACTAATATTTTTAGCCAGATAGTCAAGTCACACCAGGATACTTGATGCTGGAAACTCGATGCTGGGAACTGCTCAGCAAGAAACCCAAGCCAGCTATCCAATCTCCATTTTAATAACATTAGGTAGGCTTGATTGCAAAGCTGCACCATGGCAGGAACAGAGGCTGCTGTTCCAAAACAGGAGGTAGACACTCAAAGAGCCTGCCCTGACTTGAGGCAGGTCTCTTGCATGCTCTAACTCATCAGCAAGGCCCAAAATGCAAGACCTCTCCTGGCTGGCTGCTCTGGAAAACACCTCCACTTACAGCCACTGCAATAACCTCACAAGAAAGGGTGTCCAAAAAGCATCTTCTCCTGAGCAGAGCACTGCCATGGTCCCTTGGGCTAAATCCCTCAGAAACACCCTGTGATGGTGATTAAATATTTCCAAACCATGACAAAGAGCATCTCCTTACTTAAGCCAAGTGCTGTGCCCAACAGCAACTCGCCCACGATCCAGACTGCCCTTCCACCATTCCTGAAGTGGCACAAGAACCAAAGAGACAGGGACAACCTACAGGGAAACATCTCCAGATAAAGCTTCTGACAGAACCACCTCTCTCTCTGCTGGTGATTCCCCCTTCCCAGGCTCTTGGAGGCATCTCCTCCATGAGTCAGGTCTCAATTTCCTTTGCACTTGAAGCACAAAATTTCCACTCACCCTCCCTGGAGGCACAAACTGGCAATGGTATCTTTTCTCAAGCCCTGCTAAAGCCCTCTGGCATTTGTGGCTCAGCAGCAAGCTAGAATGCTCAGGCATGAGCTCTAGGCCAGAAAAAGCAGGAATTCTACAGCTCTGAAAAGGGAAAACAAAACAGTAGAGACACTTGTGTGTTGGCAGTTTCCAGCTATGTCTTATCAGAGGCAGATCCTGCATTTGGGCTTAGAATTTGCACTTTAAGTGATTAAGTTCTTAGGTTACTTTCAGTCAAGTGTATACAACTGAGAGTCTTGGCACTAGTGTTAGACAAGAGAAATTATTGATCAGGACATTTCCATTCCTGAGCATGGAACTGCTCATTTTAACTTCCATGATACTGTATCAAACAGTTCAATTGTTTTGGTGGTTATGGGTTTGTTTCGGGTGGTGTTTTCTTTGGTTTCCATTTGCCATGGGTTTTTTTTGACTTAGAAAGGTTTCTAAACCTATTACACATTTTCCTCCCACTGCTAACTGAGCCTTCTGGAACCTCTTTTTAGGATTTGAGCTGCCTTAGGGGCCTAAAGCAAAGCAGAATTACAGGGCTCTTTAGGATTCCCTAAAAAGCCCCCAGGGCTCTGGAACACAGATTAAAACCTCAAGTGCAATCCACAATCCCAGGCACTGGAACAGGCTGCCCAGGGCTGTGTGGAGTCACCATTCCTGGAGGGATTTAAAAGCCATGTGTCCCCTGGGGACAGGGGTTAGTGGTGGGTTTGGCAGTGAGGTTGGACTCGGTGATTTTGGAGGGCTTTTCCAACCTAGATGATTCTACGATTTCCCAGGATCAGTGATGTTCCAAGTTCCCATGCACACACAGCCAGTCCCTCCAAAAGGCAGAGTGAAAGCCAAGCATCATGACCCTCACAGCCCTAAGGATAGAACTTCAGCTGGTATTAAATAGGGAATGATCGAACCACAGAATGGTTTGGGTTGGGACGGATCTTAAAAGCTCCTCTTGTTGCACCCCCTGCCATGGGCAGGGAGACCTTCCAGCAGCCCAGGGTGCTCCAAGCCCCATCCAACCTGCCCTTGGACACTTCCAAGGGATGGGGCAGCCACAGCTTCTCTGCCCAACCCTCACAGGGGGGACACCAAAATATCAACCCAGTTCCTCCCTGCACCTTTCCCAGGCACTCCCATAGCAGAAGGTCTGCAGTAACAGCCTACATGAGGGTTTTTTGCACTCTCACCTTACTGTTATGGAGTCAGCCTCCAGAGCAGGTGTACACTAAGGGTAGTTCCCTACCCACCCTCCTAACCTGCTTGTTTCCACGGATTTCACTCCTGCTGAACCTCCTGAAGGCAGACCTGATTAGCTGGAATAAACAGGAAACCAAATCCCAGCAATGTCTACTGGGTGTCTCTGCTTTTGGCTCCAGAGGAGCTCAGCAGCCTGAACCTCGTGCCCTTGGATGCCTGTGCAGGCAGCTGCAGAAGGGAAAGTGATCAATTAACACGTCAAGGAACCGTCTGGGACAAAAAGCAGGGGAAAGATCAGAATTAGGGGGGAATTGTTCAGAGAAGGAGCAGCACGTGACTTTGCAGGTTTTAAGAGAGGGGAATTCAAGAAAAGAGGGATTTCCATGCTTTTTGCTTAGGCCAGGGACAGGGCGTTTTGAGGTCCTTTTCTGTACTTCTAGATGATGGAAAAAAAAAAAAAAAATCAACAAACAGCATCTCTACTTACCTTCCTTGATGTGTGCAGTAACACGCAGCCAGCGCTTTCACTTTCAGCTGGAAAAGGGGGGACAAAGAAAAAACAACCCAATCAGAACAGCGTTACTGTCACAGGTACCTGACAGAGGCTCAGGACAAGGTGAAGCATCACTCTCCTGGCAGAGGGTGATCTCCAGGGAAAAGGAGGGATGCAATTTTTACAACATCTCCCATTTTGGAAGCGTGAACAGAGCATGGAATTGGCATTATGGGATCAGCTGGGGATTGTGTCTTGCAGCTTTTTTTGGCTGCGTGTTGGGTTTGGTTTTTTTATTCAGATTCCCTATGTATTTTTACTCTTCCCGTCCGTCCCACCTCCCCAAAAAAATCTAACTCCTAATCTTTTCAGTAATCATTTAATCCAATGCATCGCTGTTTGATAGATTGAGGTTAAGATTGCATGAGTCACGCTCGTTTGGAAACCCTTCTTGTCCTCGTTAAAGAGTCAACAATAACACCCAGGCGCTTCCAAGGGAGCGAGCTGAGGGATCACACTGACTCCAAGATGAGCACATTAACGTCCTGTCAACTCACCACGCTGCCTCCATAAATCTGAGGGTAAAGAAACCCAGCTCTTGGGAAAGCAAACTGCTCTTTAGAGGCTGGAAATGCCACTTCATGTGCAGCCAGGATCCAGGGATGGGAAAACGCGGGAAATTCCCGGTTCAAACTTCCAAGCGCCAACAGTAACGTTTTCTTAAGAGTGTGTGAAGTATTTTTTTTGGATTTAAGCTCCAAAAGCAAATCAAACCCAGCTATATTTGCCACTCCAAACTCCTTGCATCCAAAGCAGCTTCTCTGCAGCACCACCCATACCACAGGCACAGAGTCTGGAATGGTTTGGGTTGGGAGGGACCTCAAAGAGCATCTCATTCACCTTCCACTAGACGAGGTTGCTCCAAGCCCCATCCAACCTGGCCTGGAACTCTTCCAGCCTGGTAGTCTTCTTAAATCCTCATCTTCACACTCTCCAAACTCCCCCCTTCCCCCCCAGACTAAGCTGCTACCAGAATTATCCATGAAACACACAAACAGTTTTAATTCAAATGAGCATAGAGACAGCATGGAAAAAACCCACTGAAGATCAAAACTTTTCCAGAGGCCAAGCTGTGGAAAAGTACAGAGATGCAACAATTACAGCTATTAAGATGAGGTTTTTGCTTGCTTTCCAGATCTGGACTTCCAAATCCTTTAAGAACTCCTGCAATCCCATGTCACAGAGCGACCACACAACTCCAAGGCCAGCCCTGCTACTCTGCAAAAACCAAGCTGAGGATGCAACTCACACAAAAACACCAGAACTCCAAAAAAAAAAGCGATTATTTCTCGCACACAGCAATCTGCTTGAACAAAAAATTATCCTTGCTCAAACAAATTCAGGTCTGAGGGGGTTAAAAGGCACAAGTCAAAACAGAGTTGACCATAGAAGAAAAAAAAAAAAAGGCTTGCCTTCATCTCTCCCCCCCTAAACAAAATAAGATGGTTCAGAGGCTTTGGTTCCATCACCCAACCTCTCCCAAAGTTCACTTGGATGCTGTACATGTGATTAAAAGCATCACTTAACCAGACAAGTCTGCTGGTGCAACAGTCCCAATTATTACTGCTTTAGACACGTCTTTTGGAAAACACAAGCTGTTTCATCTGAAAAGTGCAATTCATTATTAAAAAGCAAGCACCCAAATAAACCAGAAACATCAAGCATTTTCCCCAGGCTCTTCCATTTGTAGCTCTCCAACGCTCACTTACCCAACTTCCAGCCTAATTACACATGCACAAGTATGCGGGCAGATTTGGGGGGCCATAAATATTCATGGAGGAGCAAACATGTTTTGGTTTATCTGCTTTTGCAAGAAATAGTTCTGGAGAGACAAACCCACCCACAGCCCTGAACAATAGCAAGCACATGGCACAGGGGAGATCTGCAGCCTGTCCTCATGGAAATGCTACAGGAATTCAGGCTGTCCTTTCAGCAGGAAGCAGCTCGTGGTTGCTCCTGGTGGATCAATCTTTGCTGACAGCTCTCCCAGGTACCCAGAGCTGGAATGAGCACCAAGTGCTGCCTTATCAACACAAGCAAAAACACCTCATTAGAGCTGATGGACCAGGAACTTGCAAACTTCTCAAAAAGGCTGTTCTGGGTACGGAGGGGACGCTTTGGAAGGCCCAGAGCCTCATTCATCATTCATCCCAGCAACACTCCACTCAGATCTAATCCAGGATGGGAGATGGACGGATATGGCCATCCCAGCTCTGGGCTGGTATCTTAAAGGCCCACTGGGGTGCTAAAACATTACTCTGGGACAGCAGCAAATCCACTGGAATATGAAAAATGGGGGGGGGAACGCACAGAGACCTCCCAAGTGCTCTTCTGCTTCACTTAGATCAAACATCCATTTATTTACTGCAGGGCAACGTAGAACCAAACCCACCACGAGGTTACCCATGACATGCCCATTAAGAGACCAAAGCTCAATTCCAACCACCACCAGCTTTCCACCCTTTTTCTTCTCCTTTGACACTATCATTGGAGGGGGGGTGAGAAGATTCAACACCCTTGACTCTTGCACCTCCACAAGGAAGCCCTTCACAGAGACAACACAGATACAGAAAACCCTGGGTTCACCCTGGAAGAAACTGCCCATCCATCACGTCAGTTACGCCTCGCTGATGGGAACGATAAGCAAACTTCACACTTGGATGGCAGGATTAAACATTTAAAGAAGAGGTCAGGGGCACATAAAAGTTTTCATCCCTATTTCTGTGGCCCTCCTTGCCGGACTCAACAGGCTGCAAAAAAGTCTATTTTAGGCAAGGGAGTGAGCCACGGGCATTGTCCTGTGTGCTCACACAGAGCCAAGGAGAGCTGCCAAGGGGTGGCCGACCTTATCTGTTGGGCTCCTCTCCAGGCCCTGCCCAGGGGAAAACCAAAAAGCCAGCGACTCATCTCCGACATCCCCTGGCAGCCACATCAAGGCAACACGCATATCCCGAATTTCTAGGATGTGTGCACGCAGGCACGCAGCACTGGCCTGCATTTCTAGGATGGAGACACGTAGCATTATCCTCAATTTCTAGGGTGCAGGCACACAGCACCATTCCCTATTTCTAGGATGTGTGACACAACGCTATCCCCAATTTCTAGGGTGCAGGCACTCAGCACCATTCCCAAATTTCTAGGGTGCAGGCACACAGCACTATCCCCAATTTCTACAGTGCAGGCACACAACACTATCCCAAATTTCTACAGTGCAGGCACAGAGCACTATCCCCAATTTCTAGGGTNTTCTAGGATGCAGGCACTCAGCACTATCTCCAGTTTCTAGGGTGCAGGCACACAACGCTATCCCCAATTTCTAGGGTGCAGGCACAGAGCACCATTCCCAAATTTCTAGGATGCAGGCACTCAGCACTATCTCCAGTTTCTAGGGTGCAGGCACAGAGCACCATTCCCAAATTTCTAGGATGCAGGCACTCAGCACTATCTCCAGTTTCTAGGGTGCAGGCACAGAGCACCATTCCCAAATTTCTAGGATGCAGGCACTCAGCACTATCTCCAGTTTCTAGGGTGCAGGCACAGAGCACCATTCCCAAATTTCTAGGATGCAGGCACTCAGCACTATCTCCAGTTTCTAGGGTGCAGGCACAGAGCACCATTCCCAAATTTCTAGGATGCAGGCACTCAGCACTATCTCCAGTTTCTAGGGTGCAGGCACAGAGCACCATTCCCAAATTTCTAGGATGCAGGCACTCAGCACTATCTCCAGTTTCTAGGGTGCAGGCACAGAGCACCATTCCCAAATTTCTAGGATGCAGGCACTCAGCACTATCTCCAGTTTCTAGGGTGCAGGCACAGAGCACCATTCCCAAATTTCTAGGATGCAGGCACTCAGCACTATCTCCAGTTTCTAGGGTGCAGGCACAGAGCACCATTCCCAAATTTCTAGGATGCAGGCACTCAGCACTATCTCCAGTTTCTAGGGTGCAGGCACAGAGCACCATTCCCAAATTTCTAGGATGCAGGCACTCAGCACTATCTCCAGTTTCTAGGGTGCAGGCACACAGTACTATCCCAAATTTCTAGGGTGCACCACTGAACACATTGCAAGTGACTCCCTGGGAGTTCACTCGGGTTTTGACAACACCCAGGGCACTGTGAAGCCCCTCTGGTTTTTATTTCCCTCCATTTTCCGAACGGGACCCATCCAACTTCAACATGGGGATGGATATTTAATACTTGCCAGTTTATTTGCTGTTCTCCAGAGCTGCCCTAATGACACCCCTGGGAGCAACCCAGGGAAACCAAATCCCCTCCAGCCCCTGCTTAGACCATGACATGTGCCATGCCGAGACGACCCTGACAACAAACCCCTGGAAGTCAGATCCCAGAGTTCAAGGCTTTCCACCTTCTGCCTGAAGAGATCTCCTTTCACCTGGGATCCCCTTTCCCTCCTGCAGCTCCCCAGGGCTGCCCTTAACACCTGAGAAGACCCAAAGGCCTCTGGAGCAGAGCCACCACTGGAAACTTGCAGCACCTCAGGACAATATTTTTCCTCTGGGATAAGAGGAGTGGAAATGGAAAAGCAGGAATATTTTGGCTGTGCACACTTTACATCTCCATACAGTCCCCAGTGCATTTGCATGTTAAATATATATACATATGCACTGTAAAATAAAACTGAGCAGGACACTATATTAGCACTTCCATGACTTTCTCTGAAAAATATCAAAGATCTGGTGCAGGTAAAAATATTTAAAGTTTGGGGGGCTTATTAAAGAAGAGCTATTTTATCTTTGTCTTTTTATCAGGGGCTGGGCAAATCTAAGCCTCAAACACTTGTGTTGAGTCTCACTGTGAGCAGGGGGAAAAAAAAAAATCATTCTGCTTCTAGAATCTGCCTTCAAAATATATAAATAAAAACACATCAGCACATGGCATGACAGGAGCTTGTCAGGAGCACTGGAGATACCTCCAACTCCTTGCTGGCAGCGAGGGATTGCACAAGCAGGATCTCAAAGGGATTCTTTGCTTTGCTGTCCTGCCACAGCTGTGCTGAGTCTGGACTAATCCCCATCAGATTTGAGTAATTTCGGTTAAATACTGTTAGATAAATAATTGTGCCTTAATTACCCCACATTCCCACGGCAGGGCCATGGGGCTGAGCTGCAGCAGAAAGCCTGAAGTCAGTGTGTTCAATCTTCAAAACACCAACCTGGTTAAAGGCAGGTGGGAATAAACAACCAGCTGCAGGATTGTGGAACAGCAAAAACATCTGGGCAGGTGAAGGACCAGCCCCTCACATTCCTGTGGGGAGAAACTGGAAAAAGAGGGCACTCTGGGGACTGCTCAAGACTCTTGTACAGAGCCAGGGGCAGCTCCAATCTCTGCTCTGTGGGGACCAGGGACAGGAACCCAGGGAATGGCCTGGGGTTGTGCCAGGGCAGGTTTAGGTTGGATATTAAAGAGGTTCTTCCCCCAGAGGGTGGTGGGCACTGCCCAGGCTCCCCAGGGCAGTGGGCACGGCCCCAAGGCTGCCAGAGCTCCAGGAGCCTTGGGATGATCCTCTGGGACACAGGGTGGGATTGTGGGGGATGGGGCTGTTCAGAGCTGCGGGTTGGACTGGATGATCCTTGTGGGTCCCTTCCAACTTGGCATATTCCCTGCAGGTAAGAATGCCAAGCACAGTGCCACTTGTCACACCCCCACGCTCCAAAGCCAAGATACTTTAAGACAAAACCCACCCACAGCGGGTTAAATTCAGGGGGAAAAGGTGCATTTTTCCATGCCAACTGGGAGGTCAGGGTGCTCAAAGCCCCACGGGAAGCCGCTCCAAAGCAGAAGGTGAAGCCTGGAAAAGGGAAAGCGCCGGCTCCCCCCAACCCCCCCACACCTCCCCGGCTTCCTAAGCAGCGCTTTGAAAACACCCTCCTCAGGAAACTCGGAGGGAGGCCACCCCCCCCACGCACACACAATCAGTATATCCACTTTCCATTAGACTATAGGAAGCTTCGGGAGCCCAACATCCCAGGGTGACATCAAGCTGCTAAAACAGGAGTTATCAGATGGAACGCGTGGGTCAGCATTGTGCCTCGAGACATAAAAAGGACCTTGGTATTAATGTGAGGAAATGTGACTATTGTGTGCAGAGTGATACCCATTCAGGCCCAGACCACTTGTCTCGGGACACTACTCTCCCTGGAATATCCTTGGCGCCAGCATCCAGCTTTTCTCCTCGTCCCCTTCAAGAGAAAAAAGAAAGTCATCTGGGCAGGGGCTGGGCCAGGACTTGGATGTGCCGTGTTTTTTTGGGAGCAGCAGCGCCGGGCGTGCACGTGTGTGCCTCTGGAGCAGATTACAGGAAGCTGTTGGTTCTCTGTATCTGGGGATGATCAATTGTCCAGAGGGTGGAACAGCCTTTAATCTCTCCTGAAGCGTAAATTGTGTTCCGTTCCTTCCCCCCCCACACCCCGACAAAGCCACATCCTGCTTTCCAATTGGCTTGGCGATGCCATCAGGGCTTTGCCTTGTCCTCCCCAAAAACTGCTTCAGGCACCTCTAAAACCACCAGCTCTTAAGTGGGAAAAGCTGAGCAGCCACAGCTGCACAAATCCTTCATGGGCTGTGCTTGAGCCCAGGGAAAAAACATCCTGTGCAAAGCCCTCCACTGCCATTTGGGGAAGATGAATTGTTTTAGAGTCCCAACTGCAAAAGCAAAGTCCAAATGATGAAAATCTGTGCCTGGCTGATTTAAGGGAGCTGACAAGGAGGTAAGAATGCTGTGATTGATGGCAGGGATGTGTCCCCACATGCCTCCCAGGCTCACCTGCATCACCTGCCCACCGAATTTCAGGCCCAGCCTAAACCAGACTGCCATATTTATTTGCAGAGATCCAATGCCAAGTGGGCTGCAGATAAAGCAGCAAGTGGTTGAATCCCCTGGTTGCTGCTATCTCAGCAGAGGATGCAGGTGTGCAGACCTGTAGTCCAGGCTCCAGAGGGATTTATGGAAAAACCCACATAAACACACCAAAAAAAGCCCCAATAATGCTCTCTGGATGTGAGTTTGACTAAGACTGAAGGGTTACTGCACTTCTAGCTGGGTGAGAGATTAGCAAAGCAGGTGTAAGGCCATGCATGAGCCTGGAAGCCACTAGACAGCAAGGCTGGGAGCTGTGCAGTAACCAGGGATTGCAGCCCATGGATGTGGAGAGGGAAGAGGTCCCTCCCCACTGCACCCACACTCACTGGGGCTCTTCATCCTCTCTGGAATAAGTTTCAAGGGAACAAGGCACCAAGCACAGGAAAAGTCACAGCCCTGCTCCTGTTGTGGGGCTCCCTCTCCGACCTCAGGCAAAGGGTGTCAGGGAAAAGGGACTTGATTTGGGACACGAACACGGTACTGACTCCTGCAAAAATACACCCAGCAGGGCACAGACCTGGCTGGTCCCCCAGCGTGGGCAGCAGGGCAGGGGGGCTTGTGCCCCTGTGCCCCCTCAGGGGAGCCCCCCCTGCAGAGCTGCCCCAGCCCTGGGCAACAACAGCACAAGGACGTGGAGCTGCTGGAGCGAGTCCAGAGGAGGCCCTGGAGATGCTGCAGGGCTGGAGCCCCTCTGGGATGGAGCCAGGCTGGGAGAGCTGGGGGGGCTCCCCTGGAGAAGGGAAGGCTCCAGGGACACCTGAGAGCCCCTGGCAGTGCCTAAAGGGGCTCCAGGAGAGCTGGGCAGGGACTGGGGACAAGGGATGGAGGGACAGGACAAGGGGGATGCCCTCAGATCCAAAGAGGATTGATGTAGATTAGATCTGAGGAAGCCTTTTTTACTGTGAAGATGAACAGGTCCTGGCACAGGTTGCCCAGAGAGACTGGTGGCCCCCACATCCCTGGAAGTGTCCAAGGCCAGGTTGGACAGGGTTTGGAGCAACCTCACCTAGTCCAAGACATTCCTGCTCATGCAGGGAGCTTGGACTACATGACTTTTACAAGGTGCCTTTCCACCCAGACAATTGTGATTTTACTTGCACACATTTGCTGTAACTTCAGAACAAGTCTCAGTCTAAAAATCATCCTGATCTTCCCCCAAAAATGCAGATCCCAGGCCCAAAAGCCTCCAACTTCAGATAAAGACCCACCTTCATGTTAGAGGCACTAACACTTGCTGAAAACAAATCTTATCACCAAAACCTAAGCTGCAAGGATGAAAAGCAGAACAGAATTAAAAAAAGAAAAAAAAAGCCTTTTATCAGGTGCCACAAGTAAACACAAAAAACACCCCAAAGGACCCAAATGTCAGTACTGAGAAGCATTTAGTGCTTTAGGCTCAATGGTCCACGCAAGGGCAGCCAGTATTAATTAAAAATGACACAGGCCATACCTTAAACCTCAGATTTCTTCAAGCCATCCTGTTTTATACCCATCTGTGTGCACAGCCCTTCATTTCATGCCGATGGTTAATTGCTGGAGCGTCAGGAGCCGTGCTATGTTTTGTTGGCTCAAAGCTTAATCCCACACAGGGAGCTTTTTAAAACAAAATTACAGTGAAGTGCATCCAATTAATGCTCGTGGAGAGCTGTACATACATCACAGAGACCAACAGCTTGGCAGGATGGTGCGGAGCTCTCACTGCAGCTCTGATTCCACTCAGCTGCCTGCCAGCACCCCAGGGTGCAAATTCAGCCCCTCCCCAGAGGGGAATTTTGGGTGTTTTAGCCCCATACAAAGGTGGGCACCAACCCCACGGCTCGCCCAACAAAAAAAGGCTCCAGCAGGAAAGAATCTGGACACCACGTTCAGCCAGGAGACCAACCTGTGATGACCAGAACATGTTCTGAGACCCAGAGACAACACAGCAAGCCTGTTTATGTTGAAACAAAGTCACCTTAGAGGTTTTTCCTGCTGGACATTAATCAAGTTTATTTTATCACAGGATGGTTTGGGTTGGGAGGGACCTTAAAATCATCCAGTGCCACCCTCTGCCATGGGCAGGGACACCTCCCACTAGCCCAGGGTGCTCCAAGCCGTGTCCAACCTGGCCTTGGACACTTCCAGGAATCCAGGGGCAGCCACATTTTATGCAGCAAGTGCACCTGCCACCAAGGGAGCAAATAAACCCAGGCAGCACTGGAGATCCCTCTGAGTGCAAGGTGGCCCTTGGTCAGTCCCTCCCTGAGCCCAGCAGTGCTGCCAAGAGAGCATTATCCAACCCTCTGGCCCAAGGAATCATTTCAGCTCAGCAAAGGTTTCCCCCAGCCTGGGAAAAGCAAGAAAATAAAATGAGGATGCACAGATGTCATTCCCACACTTGGTTTTCCTCTGTGTTCACAGAGCACCAGAGGATCTTGTAGGATCCTGCTGCACTGGCTCCCTTGGGGTTGGAAATGAGGTGTCTGGGCAATCTGACATTGCCTAGAGAACTCCTGCTTATCTCTCCCCCTCTTTGTCAGCTTGTCTTGCTGAAGACAATCCCTGCAAGTGCTCAAATCCAGTTTTGTTCCAAGAAATCAAAGCTCGAGAACTAAAAAAATCCCAAAAACACACCCCAAAACACAAAACTCCCAAAGAGTGGGAGCAACGAAAGGGAATTCCTGAAGAGTTGGCCTTATAATAATGCTTGGCCACAGCATTATTAAACCTCATTTTGGGAATGGTGTATATTTTTCAGCAGTTCAGGCTATTGTTCTTAGGAGAGGTTGAAGGGGCTCATCTCAGGAGCATCAGCCATGCCCTCTGCAGCCACAGGCTTATTGGGTATGTATAAAATCCACCCTGGGAGAAGCTTCAAGAATGGGTTGATAGCCCAGATGACTCCACCACCTGGAGTCTGAGCAATCCAATGCCTGATAGAGAAAAACCTGGATTTTTGGCTACCTGCACCACTTTGATGTTTTCACAGAAGAAAAAAAAAATAAGCCTCCTTCACACATGCCCTTATTGAAAGTTTGGACTTACTTTAGTGCCCAAAGCTCATTTTTTAGTTCTCCATCCTTGCATTTAAAAGGAGACTCCAGTACACCAGAAATCCAGTTTTTCTTAAAAATGCTAAACATCTCAGCTAAAGAAAAAGGACACAACTCATACCACCATCACAACATCAGTGCTTCAGGGATATAAGGAAGCCTTTTTTGTTCTGTTTTGAATGGAAAGGAAAACACTTCTAAAAAGCCCAGGAGGACACACAAGGAAAGGGAACTTCAGATGCAGAAGAATCCACAGCACTTGCATTCCTCATCCCCAAACAATGCACCCCACGGCATTAAGCCCAGACTCGTCATAGCAGAGCACAGTTCCCTTAAATCTTTCAATTAAGATGGCATTTGTAAAACTGCAGGCTTGAAAAATCGCTAGATGTTATTCCTAAATTAAAGTCATTGCTCAGAGTCCAAAAAAGCAGACTTTGATTACCTTGAAGAGAGGTCCAAGGCCATGAATATTTTGTATCACCATTCCCAATAGGTGCTCCTTGCAGACCAATTGGGAATTGCACGTAATCTAAAAATGACTTTGCACAAACTTCAAGGACTCTGTGACACTGTGACACCAAGGACAACCCAGAGCCTGGGCACTTAATCTCCAAAACAGGCAGGCTCCAGGATGCCTCCAGCTGCTGTGACAAAACCCAGGCTGAGCCCTGTCCAGGAGCTGCCTTTCCTAAGCACATTCCAGAAAAGCCAGCTCTTCCAGCCCTCATCCCCCACCATTTAGCACACACAGTACCTCAAGGATATTAAAACAGTGCCCCAGAGGGAAAAATTCAAGGCCTGGCTGGATGGAGCCTGGAGCAACCTGGGCTAGTGAAAAGTGTCCCTGTCCATGGCACAGGGTGGGACTGGGTGGGCTTTAAGGGTTCCTTTCATAGAATCAGCTGGGTTGGAAGAGACCTCTGAGATCATCAAGTCCAACCCTTGATCCAACACCACATCCCCAAGCCCATAAAGGGGCCACATCCTCAAGCCCCGGTAAAAAAGGGGGCCACGTCCCCAAGCCCCCAGAAAGGGGGCCACGTCCCCAAGCCCCCAGAAAGGGGGCCACATCCCCAAGCCCCCAGAAAGGGGGCCACATCCCCAAGCCCCCCCAAAAAGAGGCCACATCTGAGCCGGAAAAGAGGGCACATGCCCCAAGCCCCAAAAAAGAGGCCACATCCCCAAGCCCCAGNCCCACAACCCCAAGCCCCAAAAAAGGGCCCCCAAGCCCAAAAAAGCGGCCACATCCCCAAGCCCCAAAAAAGGGGCCCCAAGCCCAAAAAAGGGGCCACATCCAAGCCCAAAAAGTCTCCCTACACCCTTTCTCATTTCACAACAAGGGTGGCAAACCCCTGGAGCAGCAGCCGTGGCTGCCCCATCCCTGGCAGTGCCCAAGGCTGGGCCGGACTCGGAGCAGCCGTGCCCACAGCAGGGCCTGGATCAAAGGCTACCTACCCCCTGAATTTCCCTCCCACCCCACAGCGCTGTGCCCCCACAAAGCCCCCCACAAGCCCCACAGCCATCACTCACCGGTGGCCCGCGGGGCGCCCTCGAGGTTGACGTTGACGAAGAAGCGGATGGAGTCGGCGGAGACGATGGTGGAGTTGACGGTGTCGTAGAGCTCCTCGCTGGCCGTCTCCTCCTTGGCCTCGGGGCCGTCGTCCGTGTGGCACTTGAGGTAGCCTGGAATGGAGACGGAGAAGTGTCGCCGAGGGGGCTGCAGGGTGTGCTGGGTCGGGGGGGGAGAGCCGTCGGCCATGGCCGCTGAGGGGCCGCGAGGCTCAACCAGCCGGCAGGTCCCCGCTCGGGGCACCGCGGCTCCTCCGCCGGCTCCACACCCCACGCTGGCTCCTCGTGGGGGGGATAAAACAACACCACACAGGGTGGGGGGAAACCGTTAGAAGGATAAAAACTGTGGGGCAGAAGCGAGAGCTGCCCCGGCGCCCGCCCTGGCCCGCGGCCACCTCGCCGAGGTGGCACCCTCGGCCTGCGGGCCCACAGCGCGCAGCTACGGGGGGAAAATAACAACGACTAACCAAAAAAGGTGGTTTCCGGGGAGAAAGGTGGTACAGAGGGATCCACAGCTCAGCATGGAAAAAGCAGGACAAGGCTCTTAATTACGGCGGACAACCCCTCAGGTTTTAATTAGAGTTTAACCTGGGCCCGTCCTACGGCAAGCCGCGCCCTGCAACTCCTCATTACCAAGCAGGTGGAGAACCCTCATAGCACACTCGTGTATCATGTTTAATAAGGAGAATTAGGGACATTATAGGATGTCGATTTTTACATCGCCAGGGTTATTCAGCAGCTTCCCCTCGCCTTCTGACAAGTCTTTTATGCCTAATTTGAAGCAGGAGGGATATATTTCATTAGCTGGCTTTAGGCGCTGCAGCCAAATGAAAAGGGGGAGCTTCGAGACAGTGGCTTGAATGGAAACTAAAATATTGATGGCTTTTTAAAGCCTCGTATGAGCAGATGTAGAGGCAGCAGCTGAAGGCAGCCAGCCCACAGCTCCCTGCCAAAAACACCACCCAAACAGGAGCTCAAGGACACAGGGCAGGGGCTGCAGCACATCCTGAGCTGGTGGAGCTCAGCACCCCCCCAAAAAGGGGTCTCAAGCCTTCAGGTGGCTTCCAAACTGCTTATTCAAAGGCTCAGAGGTTAACCCCCATCCTGGTCTCTGCCACCTCCACCTGCCTGCCTGACAGGAATGAACGTGAGTGGGTCTTGTCAGAGCTGCTCTGAAGGCTTCAAAAAGCATCCAAGCTGCTGCTGTTCCAGCAAAGCACACCAAGGATTCCACCCTCTGCTGCTGAGGGAGCTTAAGGCTGTTTGCAACCCTGCACGAAGGAAGTTTGTTCAGAGACAGAAAGTGAGGAGAGGACAGAAAAAACCTGAGCACAACACCCCAAGTTTCACAGCGCTTGGGGCACTATCAGGTATGGAATAGCTGCTGGCAGACATAGCAGGATAGAGGGGCATCCTGTGTCCTAAAGGGATGTAAAACAGCCAACCAGAGGGACTACTGCTGGCATTAGAAGTACTGCAGAGACCTGTGCAAGCATCTCAATCCCAAACTAAGCACCAAACTAGGAGTTTGGTTCCCCTGAAATGCGTGATGGACACCATAAGCTCTCCTCAAAGCAGAGCACCCCATCAGTGCTGACATTCTCCCCAGTGCCAGGAGAGCCTGGGCAATCCTACAGAGACAAAACCAGCCAAGGGGAGGCTCAAATCCATGATCCTGGCTTTTCCATCTCAGCCAGATCCAGGTTTGCAGCCTCAGGGAAGCTGTCACAATAGGTCCTTCTTCATCCTTCCCACCCGGTGGGTCAGGAGGGAGGCACATGAGGGCAAGATGGTTTGAGCAGCCAGCTCAGAGAACATGGGTGAGCTTCCCCTCACTATCCTAATGCAATCAGAGACACAGAGGGGTAAATGGGGGAAACCAAGCAAGAAAAACTATTTATTCCCCACCCCAAACCCACTGAAATGGGTTTGAGGCAGCAGTGGCCCCCCAAAGAGGGCTGGGGACAGGACAAGCAGCCCAGGAGCTGGAAGAAGGGCAAGGGTGGAGTAGGATCAGAGGGTTGGGCAGAGGTCAGCAAGGACTCTGGCAAGGGAAGCATCCTCTGTTCCTCCCTCTTTAGGGGAGGAAAGAGCAGAACAAAAGGCAGCCGAGCCTCGTGTCCCTTGGGCAAGGGACGGACAAAACACTCGGCTTGCAAATAATCCCAAACCTGAGCTGTACAGGAACTGCAGCCCCGGGCAGGTGTCTGCTTTGTCACTAAACCACCTCAGGGCCTCCAGCCTCTCCTGTTTGCACTCCTCCAAGCCTGTTAGGCTGCCAGCAGTCTGAAAACACGAGCAGCTCATGGCTGTCAGACGCGGGGTCACCCCGGGGTGAGATGGGCTCTGAGCGCGGCAGATGCGGCTCCGGTGCTGCCTCCAGCCCTGGCAGCTGCTTCCCACCCCAGCCCACAACGTTCCCCGAGTGCCACCCCCGCCGCTTGAAGGGCAGAGGATGCCACAAGCGACAGCAGAAGCTGTTCAGCTCCTCTGGAAGCCCTGTGGGTGCTCCGACAGAGGTTCAGAGCGGGATCTGATGCGCGGTTTGGGTAAATATCAATCAGGTTTCCATATGGCGGCTCAGTCCCAGGAACACTTTAGAGCCTCTGCTGTGAGCAGTTGCTTCAGTGAGGTGGAGGGCAGAGACAGACACATTTTCACTGGCATCAGAGTGGATGGGGAGGAATTTAAGACCTCCAAACTGGTACTCCCTCATCCCTATCGCTGCAGATTGCCACCTTGAGATGATGGCAGCACTTGCTCAAGTGCCACAAGCTACAAGACAGAGCTCTGAGCACAGAAAGCAACACTTCAGTCCAAAGTATGGTCTAAAAGCACCGGAGAAAAGAGGTTTGGCTAAGAGGCCGGAGTTGAGAACTGATTTAAGGTTGGCTGAGATCAGTGCAGCTCTCCTGCACCACGAAGAACATGTTGTCAGGACAATCCTGGCCCTGTAGGACTTATGGCAAAGAGAATGGAAAAGGATGGAAAGTGCATGAGCCCAAGGACAGCAAGCACCCCCCTTCAGTGCTGCAGGAGCAAGCCCCTCTCCTCTCCCTCTGCAGCCAGAAGCAGCAGATACCTTTACTCTAAGTCTTCCTTTACTTCAGCCCATCCTGTGCAACATGAAAATAAACCATTCCTCCATTTTATGGAGGTGCTGGGAAGAAAAGCAAAAAAAAAAAAAAAACCAGAACAAATAGGATTTCTCTAGTCATTTCCCTCTAAAGCATCACCTCTTGCCCTGTAATTCATGCCTGGCCCAAACCTGCCTTGCTCTGATATCCCAATATCCATTCAAGACCAGGCTGGACAGGGCTCTGAACAACCTGGTCCAGTAGAAGGCGTCCCTACCCATG
The DNA here is from genome assembly GCA_013400415.1 of Scytalopus superciliaris. NCBI lineage: Eukaryota > Metazoa > Chordata > Aves > Passeriformes > Rhinocryptidae > Scytalopus > Scytalopus superciliaris. The sequence goes on along the minus strand of VXBX01006284.1, from coordinate 104,697 downwards.
GGAGTGGGTTAAAAATAAATGATCTTTAAGGTCCCTTCCAACCCAAACCATTCTGTGAATCTATGATTCTACCCCCAGACTTCACTCTCATCACCTTTTCAAATGCACTTCCATCTCCTGGGTCCTGCTGCCATGAGCCCTCTCACAGCTCTGACAAGGTGCCTGCCCTGCAGCTATTTTGCTTTCGAGCTGAGTTTCAAGAGCCCAGCAGTGGCTTGAGCTGCAGCAGAGGTGGCATTCCCTCTCCCCCAGCAGCTCTGTGGCACCTGGCAGCTGCACCTGGGGTAATAAAAGCAGCAGAGTAGGAGTTGGCAGGAAGCACAGCTCCAGCCACAATCAGATATGTTCCCTGGAAAAGCGTAATCGCTCCGTGGGAGCAGCACTCACAGCCCAGGGGCTGCAGACATCTCCAAGAAAGCCAAAAAATAGCTTAAATCAAGCTCAATTTCCTGGGAAAAAAAGCAGCAATATTACTAAAACCATCATTCCCACCCCAGGTGGTGAGGCTTATTCCAGCCACAGCCCCTGCATATCCCTCTTGGGGTGTTTCAGAGGTGACAGAGCCAATTGTGGTGTTTTAACCAACATGCACAGGCAGGAGCCACTGACTCTGAGCACTTTTCTGGAAACAACTCATTTTTACCCTCAATTTCCACAGTGTCCACCACAAGTCTGGAAAATTGCTCTCATTTACAGCACCTGTTTGCACAGCAATGCCTATTCCCTCAGCCAAATCCAAGCCCCAGCTTCCAGAATCAGGGAATAGCATCCCCTCTTTTTCAGAAGTGGTAGTTGCACCCTCCCAAAAAAGTCTCTTAAAAAAGCCAGGAAGCTAAAGCTGCATTAAAAGAGAGGTTTTTTTGAGCTCTGACTGGCAATCCAACACCCTCAGCTAGTCATGTTAAAAGCCACTTCACAGTTCTCAAGTGAGTTTTTAGGCACAGAAGGCAGCAAATTGTTTTAGAAGAGCCCAGGAACTATTTCTGAATCCATATTCTCAGAAGAATTACAGGTCGAGTACAGAAGAACAACAGAATCAATAACAATATCTATTCAGTAACTTTTAAAGATAAAGGAGCACCAACTGGGACGTGGACATTACCCTAAATCCAATCTGGTTCTTTGAGCATCCCAGTGCTCAGCTGTAATATCATGTTAAACTCTAGAGAGATTTAAGCCCTGTATCCACCCAAAAACAGCATTAAGTTCCCAAAAAAAAGTCAGCTTCATCTAATTCTTCTATTCAAGGATTTTCAACCTGTTCTGGCCAACAACAGACAGCAATTTTCAAGAAAGGCCTGAAGTTTTAATTAAGCCGAGCTGAAGTGATCAGCCTGAACTTTAAGGCATCAGAGGCTTTGCTTTGTGCCCCGAGTGCTGCAGGTTCAGATTCGCTGCATCACTGGGAAAACCCCCAAAATCCCCACCATTGGGTGCAAAAGGAAACTCAGTTAATGATGGAGCCTCCACCTCCATTCTGACCTTTACACTCTGCACAGAAACACAGATTCCTGATGCCTCCATAGGTCAGATAGCCTTGGAGTTAAGTTAATGTTGGCAGGAATAAAGCAATTCAAGGATTCAGGAGAGACTGGGAAGAATTTGGTGTGTTATCAAGTACAGTACTGTAGGTAAAAAAAGGGGTTAAACAGCATCCTACTCACACATGAACCAAAGCAAGTTTTTGGTCCCACATCCAATGCTGATTCCAGCATAATCACCTTCTTACCAAAATAATTATCTACTTTTTTTTTTCCCCAGATAAAATGAGACCAATTGTATTGATAGAACAGACAATTGACAAACAACAATTGTATTGATAGAACAGACAATTGACAAACAGCAATTCTATTGATACATTTCTATGGTAAATATTTGCCTGAATTTTACTTGTTCCTACCCAGGTTCACATTTAGTGGCTTACTTCTTGTTTTGAATCACAAGAGTCACGAAAAATCCCCTCCTGCCTAACAAATTACTCCAGTTTCAGAGGCAAGAACAACTGCAGGGCTGCAGTCCCTCAGCAACACCCTCACAGGGCTGCCCTCGAGTCCCAACCCTGCCAAGCTGTCTCCCTCGAAATTAAACATTTAAGCCACGCTGATTGAATAAAGCAGCTGGATGCTCCCTAGAAATTTAAGCTCTTCCTGTGGTTCACAGCTGAGAGCCCCTGGTTTTGTCCTGAGGGGATTTACCCACCATGGACACGGGTGGTGCCAGCCCAGGAGAAGACCTCCTTGTTGGACTGATGAGGGTTTGCTCCTGCCTCCTAATTGGGAAGGGCCCAGAGTTTATCTTGAATGCTTTGTCAGAAAAAACTCCTTTACTGAGTTTCCCAGAGAAGCAATCACAGCCCCTGGATCCCTGGAAGCGTCCCAGGCCAGGTTGGACAGGGCTTGGAGCACCCTGGGCTGGTGGGAGGTGTCCCTGCCCATGGCAGGGGGAGGGATGAGATCATCTTCAAGGTCCCTCCCAACCCAAACCACACCAAATTATTTGGGGTGGCACAGGTGGACTAATGGCTTTCTCCAGATCATCCAGATGGGATTTAGAGAAGTGTCCTCCAATTCCAGCCCCTCCACAGGTTCCTTAAGGGGCAGAAGAGCCAGGGAAGTGTTGGATGATGGTTCCTGTCCCTTCACCAGTCACTGGGAGCCCATCAGATAGGGGTTTGCAGCTTTTTGGAGAAACGACCACCCACTGTGATGATGAGACAATCCATTCCCTAAAGCTCTCAGAGGGCTTCAAACAAAAGCCTAGTCTTCCAAAGGGGAAAAAAAATAAAAAATCCAAAGCAGAGGTAGAAAGTGTAGAGCAGGTGAGTCACCAGGACCAGACCTGCATCCTCCAACATCCCTCTGCTCCTGCCCCACCGTAACCTCAGCTCCATCTTCCCAACCCTACTTCGAGTCAGTCTTTTGTCACAAAGAGCCAGATGAAAACATCAAGTTTCCACTGCCACTTCAGTGATAATTCATAACAGAACTGAAAGAACTGATCTGCTACAAAAAGAAAAAAAAATAAATAAATTAAATAAACAACACCCGGGCACTTTTGAATTAATTCCAGTATTGTATTTTGCAGCCAGATTTCTAGGAAATGTTGTGAATAATCCAAGTAATTCAGTGGAGTGTTGTTTTTATTTTTTTGTTGTTGTTGTTTTTACAAAACACAGCAGCACGTGGAGTTTGAGTTCTGCAGCAGAACCCTCAGAAATCAGGAGTACTCATTTTATTACAGGCCTCCTGAGAGTTCTCAGACATCAAAACCTGCAACCAACCTGTGATCCACCCCCTTGTGCATCTCCTGCTGATAAACTGGGCATCTCATGGAGGAAAACCCACTGCAAAAGGATTTGCTTCACAAAGACATTGAGATTAATTTCCTAGTCAAGCAAACAATTCCAAGGCAGATAAAGTCAAATATAAAAAAAAAAAAAAAAAAGAAGAAGAAAAAAACCACCCCCAGCACACACATACCAGGCTGAACTGCAAACTGAGAAACAAAAACAAGCAGCTAAAATATATCCAAACATCCCAAGCCAGACTGGGGCCTTGGGGCCCTTCAACACAACTGCAATTTATTGTGCCAGCAAAACCAATTAGTAAGTCAGAGGAGACCAAGCACTGAGGGATTTGCTCTGGAAGACACAAAAAAAAACCCCAAGGATGCTGCAGGATCTGTTGAGGCAGCTGTAAAACAATGCCCCAGTTCAGATACCCCCAGCACTGGGACTCCTTGCCTTTGGCTTTTCCAAGAGGAATTAGAAAACCTCTGGGTTTGTCTCTTATCAGGGAAACTTCCTGGCTCTATTAAAAACCTCATCCCACACTGGCAGAATTTAATCATTGCAGGTAATACCAGTGACTTTGGAGCTAATCCACCTGCAGCAGGCACTGGATTCTCCCCCCACCTCCAAGGAGGGAGCAGGATTCTCCAAGGGGGATGGAGGATTCTGACAGCCCAAGAGCCAACGTGGGGCTTGATGAGTTATTCGGAGCCCTGACTGCTGAGCTGCATTTCATCAGGACTCCAATTACCCCTCAGGTTGGGATTGGGTCTCCACAGTCATCTCATTACTCACTTGAATTTGCCAGAGAGAAAACTCATTTGTCCAAACAACCTCAGGGAAGATTTGGGTGACTTAAACACACACGGGGCAGGGAGGGGGACACCAATTATCACCAGGTCCTGCCGGGTTTGCCTGTGCCACAGACTCAAAAAAAGGAGTAAGACACGCATTTTCATCAGCAAGGGGACAGAGGACAGCTAAAAAAACATGGCAAACAACTCCCATCATTCCTGCTGCCACCACACTCTCCCATCAGAAACCTCCAAACTGGGCAGGAATAAATCTATTTCCTTATTTTTCCTTCTACAAACTAGACCACTGGTTACTAACCAGACTTTCTTCCCCTCTCCTACAGCTGCATTGCAAGCTTTTACCTTCTGCAAGGCACTGAAGACCACAAAAAGCAGCTTCCAGTCAAGTTCTTCCACTAAGGGATAAAAATCAGCCTGCTGGAAACTGGAGCTTGCAGCTGAAGACATGGGCTCCTTGGATAAAACTCCTGAATTTTTAACTAGTAAGAAGTTATCACATAGGTTGGTACATGGTTGGGACCACAACAACCCTCTGAACTTGCCAAACAGGCATGTATTAATTCACTAGAAAACCCTTCTGGGGTTTTCCCCGGTTCCTGAGTAATTAACAGAGCTACAAATTACTAAACAGTTGAAGTTTTTATGAGCAGTAAATAACCAGGAGGTTCTTTGGTGCTGCAGCCAAGATCCCCCTCGCTAAAAGCTTTAAACTAAAACTTGAAGCCTCAACTTTTGAATTCTAATATTGCTGCAGCTGCTTTGAGAGCACGACAAGAATAAAGGGGGAAAAAAGTTACCTCTGGCAAAAGCCAGACCCAGGCTCTGAACGGAGCCTCAGATATGCTCAGAAACAAAAACATCCTAATTACTAAGGATACAGAAAACCATATGTATATGCAAGATCTCAGAAGGAGATAAGGGAAAAGCTCCACTCTGCACAGAGCAAGAGTATCAAAAGATGTTTCTTCTACTAAGAAAGGAAGGGGGGTTGGAGGGGGGGAAGCCATCCAAAGCAAGGAATAAAAGGAAGATGCTTATTTTTCAGCTTGCCCTCCCCACCACACAGCTTAGGGGGTTGCTTTTTCTCCTCTAAATGTGGGGCAAGAGCATCTCTTGGTCTCCACAATTGAACTGGCACATCCCAACAAGCAACAGCTTAATGATTACACAGCTCAGTTTCAAAACAAGGGGTTTTGCAATTACGTGGAAGAGGTAACTCCTTCATCTGTGGTTTCCTGCAGCCCTGCTGAAGTTTTTAGGTAAGGCTTTCAGAATGTCAGTGCGTGGAAACCCCCGGCCAGGGAGCACCAGAGCTGGGGGAATATTCCCACTGGCACCCTGCAAGATGTGCTGCCCATCTGCTCCCAGCCCTCGGTGAAATGAGGCAGCACGAGGTGACTCATCCCCGAGCAGCCACTGAACTTTGGGAAAAGGTCAGTCTGGAATGAGGAACAAGAACCACGGCACATCTGAGTGTGAAATAACCAAGAAACCCACCGTGTTTCCAATCACTGATAATACAATGCTCGGGATGAAGAGGAACTTGCAACAATCCCCTCCCTGCCCCAAATGGCACAGAAGCCTAACAGGAAAGCATCACACAGAGTTTCATGAAGCCCTCGGTGGCAGCTCTGAGGTGCTGCCTCCTTAAGGCAAAGAAGGAAGCTGAGTAATACCAAATCCAGGGCAGAAATGCCCATTGCCATGGCACCGAGTCGTCAGAGAGGAGATTTGAGCAAGGGATGCCACAACTACAAACGGGCGCTCTCGAAACATTCAGAGATCTCCTCTTGAGTTGGGTTTTCTTGTTTGGGTAGTTTGAGGAAGGCAAGGCTGAGTTCCTGGAAGGGAACATGTAGGGCCACGTGAAATGCCAGGACAGACAGCTGTGCTTGTGGTTCCCTGTGGCAGGAAGGATTGGGATGAACTGGGTGGCTCCAGAAGACAGATGCCTTTTTCTCACATCTCCAAAACCAGCCTTGTTTTCTCACCAAGCCCTTGCTCTCAGGCAGAAGCTGGAGGCTTAATCACCTCTCCAGATCCCAACCTGGATCCCTTTTACATTCCCAATCCTCGAGAAGGCACTCAACCACATCCCAAGGGGCACCAAGAGGGGAGAGGGAAGGAGCAAGGCTCCCCAGACCTCATGCCCCACATACCCTCAAAAAAACCTCCCCAAGGTCGGGCATTCATTTCTGCCCTTCTGCAACTCAGCCCAGCCTTCAGAAGAGATCTCCTACCAGATATGAGACGACTTGCTCCCAGTTAAATCCTTTTGACTCCCAAAACTTGACTCTATAGAATGCTTTCAGAGAAAACAAATGAGCCACTGCCAAAGGAATGGCTGTCACCAGCAGTGCTGGATCTCTGCAGCTCACACCTGGCAGGGACATGCAGCTTCCCCTTCCAGATGTTAACCTGAGGCCTGGCCTCCTGGAACAAGCAAGGAGAGCCTTGTGGAAGCTACAACCATCTACAGGCCTAAAGGAGTGGAGAATTGCAGTCTTGTTCTCTCATCTGGAAGTCCTGAACACTCCAAGCACTTCCAAGGGCAAAAAGCTCCAGGCCTTGAGGGACTACATCCCAAAGAGGCTGGTCTGGAGTGGAACTCTCAAGATGATCTCTCCCTTAGAACCTACACACGCTATTTTGGGAGAAACACATGGTGGGAGGGGGTTGGAACTAGGTATCTTTGAGGCCTCTTCCCACCAAAACTATTCTATGATTCTCTTTCTCCAAAATCAGAAGTTGAGGCTTCACTGCACTTCAAAAGTTTGAACGTAGGACACTTTGTCCCTTTATCAGCACGGCATCTCCAAGATCTCAATCCCCTTTGGTGAGGCAGATGATCCACATTTCCCAATGCCACCCTTTAATCCTGCTTCAAAGAAAAAAAAAGTCTTTGCACTGAGAGATGCACCTGCCAGAGCCATCCAACATTTGCCTGATGCTCTCTGGCAGGATGTCTCCAAAGGCATCCAACACCTACACGCGATCTCCGCTCCAGAAAAAGACAAGCAAACACACCTGCCAGGCTGTATTACAGGAAAACATCATGAAAGAACTTGAAAAACAAGGAGCCACCCAGAATAGTCACTGATGACAACGTGGAGATGATTATTTAACTGCTTGACTATCTCAAGCATCTACAGGGTTTAAAAACCCACGGAGTCTGCTCCCAGAACGAGATTACCCAACCACCACACACGACTTTTCACATCACACTTCAGCTAAATGGGATTCTGTAGCACCTCTTTCAAGTTCTCATCTACCCCTGCAGTGCAGCTCTCCCTCCAGTAAGGTGGAACTGTGCATAAAAAAAGTCAAATAATACTTGCCACTCTCTTCAAAGAAGTATCCATTCCTTGACATGGCTGCTGGTGGAGATTCTGGGGGGGAAAAAAGGCAGAAAAAAAGGAAACATAAGAACAATTAAAATTGTGTTTTCACCTTTACTGCTAAACTCACTCTAAGCCTGGGTTACAGCAGAAAGCCAGCCCCAAAATACTGCAGGCATCCCATTGCCCTGAATGTGGTAAATTTAACTTGTGCTTATTGACTTTAGTGTTTACCAGAAGTTTTCTGTACAGCCACAGTCAGTACCTGAAAGAAAGTCTCAGACACCTTGGGCTGGGACCACAAAGCAGCAAGACTAAGTATCAGGATAATCCTGATCATCTGTGATCTACCAAACATCAATAATACAAAGACAGTACAAAAATAATACAGGATCAATCATCTAAAAGGTTTTATAAAAGAATTCAAACCATAGCAAAGCCCGGGTTGTACCTTATGCTCAGATAAACCAAACAAGTTTAATTTAGAAAAAAATAACTCAGTTTTGATGAGAATGGGACTTCACATCCTATTCTGCTACTCCTAATCATTATGATGCCCCCAAAACAATGCTTGGCACTTGGAGATGAGCCCCAGAAGACTTCACAGCCTCCCCTGGACCACTTCCTGAGCTGGGGGTCCTGCAGCAACACCATCTGCACCAACGGGGTCTCAGGAGGAAGCCCAAATGGGAAGTGACGCTGACCAAGAGCAAAGCCACAAACACCAGAGCACCAGGAACGAATCCCCACAGTTAAATACGGAACATGCCACAAACACCAGAGCACCAGGAACGAATCCCCACAGTTAAATACGGAACATGCTTTTGGTTAGTGAGCCAGTCCTGCCACCAGCTGCTGGCAAGGTGGGCACTGAACACCTCTGGGTGATAAAACAGCACAGGGGCACCTGCTTTTGGGGTGTCACCAAAGCCTGGTACCCAACCCCAGCATGGGACAGCTCAGCCTGCACGGGCAGACACACCAGGCCTTCCATCCAGGTACAAGCTCTGTTCCAACAGAGCTCTGGATTCCAAGCCTGGAGCAGGAGTCACCCAAGCAGCCCCCCAGAAACCTGCTGCTCCACGCTGCCTCCTCACATGCTTCTTCCCAGCCAAAACGCAATCAGGGAGAGGAATAGGCTTTGCTGTGTCTTTGCCCGCTTCATTAGGCTAATCAAACATTACCTACGCAAGCCTGCGAGGGGTTTGGGCCAACAAGGAAAGAGGTTTGGCCTGCCTTATTGTTCTGCAGATTAGGCTTCCTGCTTTTCCTTTGAGCTGGGAGGCTGTTTCCCAAAGACCCTTTCTCTACCCCATGACTTTTGGCTGAGAGATAACAGGCTTGTTAGTCCCTTTTACGGCCGTGCCACGTTCTGAAGCATCGGCATTCACCCCGGGGAGCCTCCGTGCACCAGACGGATCCTGACGGCAGCACCTTCCAGCCCTGACACTTGTCACCACTGACAGCACAAGTTCCTGAAGGGACACCCTGATGGCCATTAAAACAAGCCCCCCCAAAAAAAAAACATTAAATAAATAAAATAAAGCCAGCACATAAACCAGAAAGCAATTCAAGTGTCTGGTCCAAGGGAGAAACACAATGTTCCAAAGTTCATCCCAGAACAATGGGCTGGAGGAACAAAGGCACCGAACTGTGGCCAAGGGGCACCAGTTACACGAGTCAATTGTTTCCCTCCACCTGGAAGGGAAGGAGAAGATCCATCCAGACTGATTAGCATGCTAATGATCAAAGGAAAGTTCTTTAAAGAGGCTCTTATTGTGCAATGATTGCATTTACGTATTACAGGGAAACAAAGAGATGGATTACCCAAGAAACCGACATTCCCACCAGGATGGTATGTCCATTTCTCACTTCTGGTATGGCTTTGGAGGGAGAGCCTCAAGCCACATGTTCATCCTTCCCTAGGCAAAACGAGACACTTGGCCTTCCCTTGAGCTGAGCACAGCTCCTTCTGCAGCTTGATGCTGTCTAACGATCAGGAGCTGGTTGGTTTATTCCTCAGAAATTCCTTCCAAGCTCAGCATTGCCTGAGACGTTGCACCTTCGCCTTGGTGGCATGAAAAGGGCAAGGCTGGGGTGTCAGAGCGGGCAGTGCCATTTCATTAGGTGGCACTTGTTCCTCTGAGTCACTAATGAGCAACAACACGCTCGGGCAATTATGTTGGAGGTGCTGTTTTTTCAGTGACTCATAAACCAAAGGTCTTAACCTTGTAATTAAAGATGCAATGGCACCTTTGGGGGGGGGGGGGGACCAAAAACAAAAAAAAAAAAAAAAAAAAACCAGGGTTTCCCCCACCTCACC
>VXBX01006284.1:53660-81236 GCA_013400415.1 Scytalopus superciliaris | reverse complement strand
AAAAAAAAAAAAAAAAAAAATCAGGCTGTTCCGGTGGGAACAGCCAACACGTTGAATAAAACAAACACACGCGTGTTAAGCCCTGGGGATGCAATTAGGCTCGGAGCAGGGGGAAGAGGCGTTTAACTCCTGGAAAAAGGAGATGGCAGCAGGCAGGAGGAAAAGGGGAACAAACCTGGTGCCTGACACTGCGTCCCGGGGGTGTCTTTTCCCCGGGGGGATGAGGCCAAGCTGCAGCAGGGTGCCAGCATCTGCCCCAGCACCCCAAGAGGAGGAAGGTCACCTCATCCTCACCCTGCAAGTTGCCCTTGCCTCCTAATTTCCACTCCTGTGCCCCCCAGGAGTGGGGAGCACCCAGTGATAACTCACTCCACTGTACGCCCTGGGACAAAGGTTGTCCAGCTCTAAACACGGACCACCAGCCTCAAAGCTGAATCTGCCCACCACCACAGCCCACGTTATCCACCCATCCCACCACGGCACAGCTGCAGGGATAACCCCCACAGCAGCCTCAGCCCCTTGTGCTGCCACTTGCACCAGGTCCTTCAAACCTGGGGAACCCAAAACCACATGTGGGGAAGAAAAGCTCCTGCCCAACACAGAAACTCAGTGTTATCCACTCCACTGCCTCGTGGCAGGTTTTCATGCTTTTCTCCCCATCCTCTTGCACTTTTTCAGCAGGGCATCTCTGAGGATTGAAACTGGACTCTTCCCTCTGTTCCTTACCCAAATCACAGCTCCCACTGTTTCATCAGAGCTTGCAGACCTTACTTCAGCAACACAGGAAGATTGAAGCTCTCAGTACTGCTGGTTTTAATTGCAAGTCAGAGCCAGGGATGAATTTAGAAAGAGGGACTAGAAAAACCCATGGAGTTCTAAGTGACAGCAAAGCTCTTTGATATCAAAGCCAGCACTGACAGATGCAGGAGCCTGCAGTGCTCTGCTCTGGGCCAGCATGTCACCGTGCTCTGCAGAAAGGCTTTCTGGGGAGCTTAGCCCAGATTGTATTTAGGAAGTTATATTGCAGTAAAAAAAGGGGGGGGAAAAAAAAAAAAGAAAGGAGTTTTTCAGCATCACCAGTCCCAGCACAAACTCCTGAAGGAGCTTCACGATCCCAACACACTGCCCAGACCCGAATTAGGATGGGCTTTGAGGAACTGCCTCGGCATTCCCAGTTTTTAAGCACACTGCATCCTTCCCAGCGGACTCCCCGCCCGGCTTTGGGGGCGACAGCACCGCTGGCTGCAAAGGTAACAGGGATTTAACACATGCTGGATGTCTGCTGGTGTGCTTGGCAGGGATTTGCATACTTAGAGGGTAGATGACAGCTTCATGATGATGAGTCATTAAAGTGTCCCGAGTGCTGTTTACTCCCAGAGCAATCCTACAGAAGGAAACAGCGCTTTTCCAGCTGTGGTTTTGCATTAAGAGGAGGTAACTCAAGTGCCACCCGACCTACAGCTGAGACACCTAAATCACAGCACCGTATTACAATCTCTAAAAAATAAACCACCAAACCAAACAATTTCCCCCCAGGTAATGTGATTTACTACCTGTCTTTAGGCATAAAGTGCCCATGTAAAGCATCACCACAGCTCTGCAAGAACAAAATCTGAGGTTTGTCTAACAGGCAAATAAAACAGCACCAGGTTAAATCTGATAATCTGGATTAAATTCCAATTTGGCAACTAAAACTGAACCTTAAACCTTAATTTTCACCCCAGCTCCCTTCTGCAAGAAATATCAAGCTAAACAACAAACAGGCAATTAAACCACACCAGGCTGTCTGATAATTCTGGATTAAATTCCAACTTTTCAGCTAAAATCTGACCTCTTACCTCAGCTCCCTTCTGCTGAAACACCAAACTTCTCACTGCTGCTACTTCTCCTTAGGCCAACACAGAAAAGGAAAAGGATCCGCAATGAAAGTTTTAAACCCAAGACATCTTTGTTTTCACACTGACTCAACACAGAACTAAATCTTGTTTTAATAACTGTTTACAGCCTTAAATGATTTACTGCAGCTTTACTAGAAGTCAGGGCACTACGAGTTGACATAGAGATATCTTATGCCACTGGGCGAGTCGAGCGAGGGCTCCGCTTCAAACCCCAAACTCCTCTTCTTTTCTATCTGCATTTATTTAATCAAGCTGAAGCGTTCCCAACTGCCAAGGAACACCAGGAGAGCCCGAGAGGAGCTTCCTCTGCGGTCCATCATCCTTGCAGAGCGGCAACTGCACAAAAGCCACAGACACTTCCAAGCTGGAGGAGGACTCTGGCTGGGATGGATTAGCCAACCCATCCCGGTTATAGGAGGGAAGCGGCTCCCAGGGGTGGTGGCAGGGACTGAGGTCGCTGTGCAGACAGGACTGGAGTGTTGCATTGCTGTTCCCTCCCAGAACAAAAAAGACCCAGCCACAAAACCCAACTACAGCGACCCAGGTGAGAGGGGTGAAATCCTGAGTCAAGGAGTTTATCCCGTGCTCAGCTGGAGCAGCTTGGCAGGGAGAGACCCCTAGAGACAATACACAAGGGCAGGCCTGCAAACACCCAAACAACCTGGGGGGAAAGTTATATATTCCCTGGAGATCGTTCACATGGTGTGTTTGCCCGGAGAAGCTGTGGCTGCCCCATCCCTGGGAAGTGTCCAAAGGCCAGGTTGGATGGGGCTTGGAGCAACCTGGGATAGTGGAAAGTGTCCCCTGCCCATGGAAAGGGGATGGGCTTTAAGATCCCTTCCAACCCAAACCATCCCATGATTTTATATTGCTGCACCATCAGGTCTCAAGACCGAGACACAAAAAAAGCCAGCAAAGCAAAGCTTTAAGGAAGAACATTCGCTCCCCCAAGCCAGAACTTTTTCCACTGAACCGGGAAGAGATCGGAAGGCACAATCCTTCCTGCAGCTCCGATCCACGGGAGCTGCTGCGGGGCAGCCTCGGCAAAGCTGCTGTGCCACCTACAGTTGCTTCAGCACAAAAAGCGTCCCCGGCGAGCGCAGGTCCCTGTCCCTGTCCCTTCGGTGTCACCCGGCCCTGCCGCCGAAGGAAGCGCTTCCTTTGGCAAAGGCACCGCGAAAAAGTCGCTTTCAAAGTTCATCCTAAAACCAGAAACTCCGTTCCCAAGCGCGTTAAACCCCCCCCCCCCCCCCCCTCCGCTTCAAACCGACTCGCAGCCGGGCTCTTTCCCGGCTCACACGGCCGCCCCCAAAACTCTTTGCACGAGTTCAGCTCGAGACACATAAAGTTTCGCTTTTTCTTCTTCTCTTTTTTTAATTTCTCCCTTTTCCTGCCGCTTCTACACCAGCACAGTGAGGCAACCGCATCCGCAAGCGGCGGAGCCGAACCACCACACCGTGCCCTCCACCCCTCGGTGGGGACAAACAAGCCCCCAGAGGGGGATAAAACACCCCCAAAACGAGCAGCGCCCCAAGTTCCCATCGCTCCTCCATCCCCCGGTCCTCCCGTCCCACCCGCATCCCGGGCACATCCCGCAGAGCTCGGATTTGGGGGTGTCACCCCCTCCGACAGGCAAAAACCTCCAGCGGTGACACAACCAGAGCATTTCCTACACTTTTCCCTCCCCTAAGGAAAAAACAGGATACATCCATCCCCCCCTCCGGCGCGTCCGCATCCCACCGCATCCCACCGCGACCCCTCCGCTGATGCAACAGGCAAAGGCGGGGTACGAAGCGCGGTGGGACGGGCACGGCACCCCGCAGGTTCGTCCCCCCAGTGTCCCCCAGTATCCCTCACCGCAGGGCTGGAGGTGGAACACCCGCCGCGCTGCCATGGCCGCTCCGCTCAGCCCGCCCGGCGCTCCGCAGGGCGGATGGGGTAAGGGAGGGAAGGGAGGGGGGGGACACACACCGCTTTATTTATTCCCCCCCTCCCGGCCAAAAATAAAAAAATAAGCTGAAAAAGTAAGCTAAAAAAAGAGAGAGAGAAAAAGGGACAACTCGGCTGCCGCAAGTCCCCCGAGGAAAAAAAAAATAAATTAAGGGAAAAAAAAAATTCAGTGGAGAAAGTCCCGGGTGGGGAGCGCGGCTGGGAGGGGAAGGGACGAGCGGTGTCACAGCCCGCTGGGTCCTAAAGCCCTCCCACCGCCCGCACCGGCTGGGACGGGACCCCACCGGGATGTCCAGAGCCAGCTCTCCACCCACAGACCCCTCCCAGGACGCTCCAGACGGGGCTCTGTAGGATTTTTTATATATTATTATCATATTGGGGTGGGAGGGATCTTAAAGCCCACCCCAGTGCCACCCCCTGCCATGGGCAGGGACACCTTCCCCCCCAGCCCAGGGTGCTCCAAGCCCCGTCCAACCTGGCCTTGGACACTGCCAGGGATCCAGGGGCAGCCACAGCTTCCCTGCCCAACCTGGGCCAGGGCATCCCCACCCTTATTGTTAAAAAAAAGCTTATATCAAAATCTAAATCAACCCTCCTTCAGTTTGAAACCATCATACCCCCTCCTTCTCCCATCACAACAGGGCCTGCATTGAGGCTCTTCCCTTCCATTAAAAAATAAATCAGTTTTCCAGGGATGCAAGGCTATAGAAGGATTATCAGGCAATGTAATGCTCGTAACTTCCAAGCAGGAACTTGTAAACACATTACACTGACACATCTTGCTTCACCCAACCATGTTCATGTACATCATACAAGACTGGTGGTCTCTGCCCCTTCAGAAATTGGTCTGAAATAACCTGGCACAGACACTTTTCGGCCCCAACCCAGCCTGCTGGGGGTCAAAATAAATCCCTGGGGAAAACCACAGTGATGGACACTGAAGTTCTTTACAAAACCAAGCAGCAACAACAACCAAGTTCAAAAAGCAGGTGCACAGTGATGATCTCCAACCTGCAGCTTTTGCCTTAGGGGGAAAAACCAGACATATTTTGGAAGTTCTTATACCATAAAGATTAAACTTTGTTTCTCTATTTCCTGGCCTTTCTCTCCTCCAGAACAGCCTGAGCTGATCCAACTCCAACAAGCAATTTGGGAATCGGAGCGGTTTGGGTTAGAAGGGACCTGAAAGCCCACCCAGTTCCAACTCCCCTGCCATGGGCAGGGATGCCATTTCCCTAGATCAGGTTGCTCAGGGACCCCCATCCAACCTGGCCTTGGACACTTCCAGGCACAAGGAATCCACAAAAATCTGTGTATTTGGAAATGAGGGGTAAAGGGAGGTTTAAGAGGTTTAGACATCTTGGCTTTTGGTTGCTACAGATCTTGGTGTCAAGGCAGCATGTCCAGAGTGAACCTTCCCCGTCCTCTAAATCAGCAAACCCCAGCCAGGGAAAAATCAAACAGACTCAAACCAACAGAAAAAAAACCCCAAAACCAAGCAAACAAAAAAATCCAATCAAAAAAAAACACACCTAGAAATTCATTTGACACTGTTTTAACTAGAGGTGGGAAACCCTCTGCCAAAATTTGAAGACTTAGCTGTTATTCCAACATTATTCTCATACCAAATGCAAAACGCAGCACTTTTCTAGCTACTGGGGGGAAAAAAACCCATGAACTCTATCCCAGCCAAAACCAGAACATCCCTCATAAAGGAAAAAAGAGCAGGGGAAGATTTGAGTTGAATCCACTTGTGCCATTTTGGAAGCGAATCCTTGGTTTAATGGTTTAAACTGTGCACTCTGATACCACACTGAGCTCCTCTCACAAGTTCAGCACGTGCCACGCAGCTACCCCAGGTGAGTGGGAGCCCAGGCTCTCCGGTGTGACCTTCCCAACTCCTCCTGGAAGGTGACCAGGAAGAAGAGTCTGGAATGTTCAGCAGAGCGTGCAGGGACAAGCTGATAAGGCTTAAGTCTCTTCCAGGAGTTTTGAGATTCCTTCCAGACCTACATCCTACAGGCACACGTTTAATGGTAGAAAACTCGGCCCCATATTAACTCCCTTTTATCCATCAAACCCAGCCATATTTCCCTATTATGATAAACCATTATTATTATTATTGCAGGTGTCTCATGCTGGAAATTCTAGCCCCACCACCAGTCTATCTTTCTGGAGGATATCAGCTTATCTAAAAGGATGCCAGGCACCAGTGAGGACATCAAATACCTTCTTGTCTGGCGCTCTCTGGTCTGTGCCAGCGTCTCCAGACCTGCCCTTTGCAAACACTCTGCACTGCCACGGCTGAGCACAGTCCCCCAGAGGCAGCTGGATCCTCGGAGCAGGAGTCACACCCTTCCCCGAGCCCATCAGCTTCTGAGGAGCCTCATTCCCCTCCAGCAGGTTCCTAACTTTATGCACAAAGACAGCCTCCCTCCCAGGCAGGAGTTCATTTTCCTCTCTGACTGACTGGTTGGCATTAACAGCTCTTTGTAGCCGGGCTGGTTTGTGGCTGGAAACCAGCGGGAAGTGGATTTTTGCTTGTCTTCACAACCAGATCGTACAGGACCTGATTGCCTGGTCCAGCAGGATCAGCCGAGTACCCAAGCAGAAGACACTTGGGCTCCCTCCAAGCCACGGCCAGATGCCAGGTATATCTGCTTTTTAGCGGGATGCTTTTTTGCCAAGGCTCTGATTTTTCTGGTGGGCTCGCACTGGAGACTGCAGGAGTCTGGACCCAGAAAGTAACACTAGGTGGACCCAAGCATTGCAGAGAAACCCTTATCCCATCCTCACGCAGCAGCGCTCGGACTGCCATGCCTGTGACACAGCCAAGGCTTTAAACAAAAGCAAAGTTCGTTAGGGGGCCAAAACTTCTTTAAAACTATGAAGTACTACATCCCTGCAGTCTGAGCCGTTTTAATCGTGAATTCCTTGAATCCCCCCCCCATCTCCTGCTGCTTTGATGTAATTCAAGGGAAACGTGAGTTTGCTTCCCAGCTCCCGTGGTGCCTCCTGCTCCGTGCCATGACCTGCAGGACACTGCAACAGGCAGCACAGCAGAGGGAGCAGCGACCTGCTGGCAACACCTGCCCTGGAGTTCTTGTCCTTTAGGGGGGGGGCTTTAGGTGTTTATCCCATCACCATTTGCTCCAGTGCTGTCTGGCTTCACCCCTGGACCTGAATCCCACTGAATCCCGCAGGTCTCAACTGCATCCCAGAGGATCCCATTTCAAACTGCTCTGAAGAGACCCAGGCTGGTTTGAGGCACCAGGTTGGCTCTTAAGAACCATGGAAATTAAGCTTAGAGGCCAAGGTAACTAACTACCAGTGGAGCTGAATTTCAGTGCCTACAGCCTGTGGATTGAGACTTTGGGGTGAGTTTAGCAACCGTCATCTTGCTTTTGGTGCTGTCCTCCAGCCCACAAAGGCACAAGAAAATATTAGACAGCAGAGCACGAGCTCATCCAGATGGAAGGAAGCACATCTCAAGCCCTCCTTTTACAGGCAAGTCTTTTAGGGTTGTCCCCACCTGAGAAACTCAGCCAAATAGGGAGAGAGGACCTTGAACAGTCACAAAACAACTGCAGGAAAAGGCACAACAGTCTCTTTAGCACAAGAAGAGTCAGGGGAGCTCAAGAAGCAGCAGCACAAGGAGATAAGACAGTATTTGCTTCTCCTTGCTCATACTCACAACCAAAAGGGCAGAGTCACATCCCACAAAAGGAGAAACGAGTTATGCTCAATTAAGAGGTACAGAAATACTCCTTCCTTTGTCTCTCTCTCCTGCAGATTCTTTTTTTTCTGAGCAAGGAAAGGAACCAGCCAGGGCCAGAGCTGGTGTCCAACTAAAAACTGCTGGGAAGGTCAGGCTCCTTTAGATGCAGATTGCACCCAGATGGTGATTTCCTCCTGGCAGTGGCAGGAGCTGGGGAAGGCAGCCAGTCTCCAGTGAGCTCTGCCAGAGCCAGAGGCAGAAAATCCCTGGCCAAAGTCATGCCAGCATGCAGATTTTATTAGGCCACGACCGTGCAGCCAACTCGTGCTACCACCAGCCAGAGCAGGGAGAAGCAAACAGCACTGCGAGCTCAAACATCCTGCCTGTGCTCAGCCCGCACCCCTTACCCCACACACAGCCCCCTGTCCGTGCCCCAAAGCGTGATTAACTGCTTGCAACAAAGATGCTCTCACCTCCAGGAGAGTGTTTAAGTTACATTAGGGGAATAACATTCACTCAGCCTTTGCCGTCTTGGAAAGGAGCCACAGTTTGGAGGGGATCGTGGAATCTCAGGATGGCTTAGGCTGGAACGGATNGGAGCCCCCCCAGCTCTCCCAGCCTGGCTCCATCCCAGAGGGGCTCCAGCCCTGCAGCATCTCCGGGGCCTCCTCTGGACTCGCTCCAGCAGCTCCACATCCCTCTGATGTTGGGGGAGATGGGAAGCAATAACATATGAACTTCATTGTTCTTACATTATGGCCTATTCTCAGGCTCCTGAGCACAGTCCACCTGAGGGCAAAATCTTAACCAGACTTGAAAGGAACAGTGCTTGTGGCTATTCTGGTATAAAGCAAAGAGTTATTTCCAAGGGAGTGTGAGACTGAAATCCATCTCCCATCCAGCACCTTAAACTCTACCCTGCTCCATCAACAGCTGAGTGTCAGTTCCCCTTTCTTTAGCCATTAGACAGGGGATCTCCCCATGGAGCTTGTCAAAGCACATCCCCCTTTCATGGCTCAGTGACAATGGGACACAGGGTCTGTGTCACAGGTCCCTGCAGCCTGGAGCTCCACTGAGCCAAGGAGCAGAGAGCCCAGGCTCCATCTCCCTCCTGCCAACACATCCTGAGAGCCAGCACTGCATGGCAACACACAGCACATGGGAGAGGCTTAAAGTATCCTGAGCTGGAAGGGACCCACAGGGACCATCCAGCCCAACAATCCCAGCCTGTGCCCCAGAGGATCATCCCAAGGCTCCTGGAGCTCTGGCAGCCTTGGGGCCGTGCCCACTGCCCTGGGGAGCCTGGGCAGTGCCCACCACCCTCTGGGGGAAGAGCCTTTCCCTGAGATGCCCCCCGAGCCTGCCCTGGCACAGCCCCAGCCCTTCCCTGGGTGCTGTCCCTGCTCACAGCAATGGGATTGCTGAGACCCTTGCATGCCACTGAAGAGGTGAATGTGCTTTTCCACAGCTTTGGTTCCTGTGTGGGTAAAACCATGGGAAAAACCTACCCTTAAATGATGTCCCAGCCACACAAAGAGTCCCAATGCCTACTGAGTAGGTCTCGGGCAGAGATAAACACAATAGGTTTGCCCAGAGCCACAGCTGAATAGCTGACTTCAGCCTCAGTTTAGCCTCAGAGCATTAAGAGATTGTTGATTCCAGTGGAGAACACACTTGCCAGCCTCCTTTTGTGCAAGAGTACAATTTAAAGGGAAAAAAAAACCGCCCAATAACTACTCCAGGCACCCAACCCCTCTCCGACAGTCAGCGGCGACTCCATGTGAATATTTTCACTGCTGCTGGAGGCAACGTGCTGGTGATAGGGAGTTTAGCATGGTGTTTATTTATTTTCAGAACTCTAATGGGTTTAGTAATAAATTACACTCCTTACCCAAGACTCAGCTGAACATGTTATGAAGCTCAAAGCACAGAGCAGCAGACCCAGATGATGTCATGTAATAGCGCAATAAAGAATTACACAACTGAAAGCAGCAGATAAAAAACAGGGACACTCAGCAACATCTGAAGATGTAATGAGGAATAAACCTTAAATCCCAGCCGTGCACGCTTCGCAGAGCCCCTTGCCTAACACATCCAGCCACATCCACGGACACAAATATTTACCTGAAGCCTTCACGCTGAGGGCGCCAGGCAGCAATGCTGTTTCATCCCAACCAAAAACACCCGGCAAGCAGCGGAGGTGAAAACAAGCCTAACCAGGACCAACATTTTCCAGGCAAAGAGTAGATTTTTTTAACTGACTCAGCAGCAGGTTCATGAGGGCTCAGAGCTGAGAGTCAGGAGCAGCTCTAACAGCTTCCAGACAAGCTAAAATTCCCACTTTTAACACACACAAAAAAAATAAGGGATTGCGATCTGGGACGTGATTGTGAAGATTCCTCACACTTTGGGACGGTGACTTTCATCTCACTGAGCACATACTGGCAGCAAACCCACAAACAAAGAAAAAGCCCCTCAAGTTCCACAAGCAGCTTCAAAGCCCAGCTTGCTGCTAAAACACATTCACAGTTTGCTGTGCTGGTTTAACTGCGAGTTCCACAAAAAGCCTCTTGCTTTTCTCGCCTGGAAGTGCCTCCCTCTCCCCCAGCCATGGGACAAGTGGCAGGGATGCACAGGGCATCCAGGGAAAGTGGTTACAGCATCACCCCCCCCAACTCTGGTATGCCACACTGGGATCTGAACTGGATATTTGGTGAAAGGACACAGGGAAAGAGGCATTTCAAGATACATGTCAAGTCCAAATGCTCGGCAGAGGGTGAGAAATGCAGCATTCCCTGGTCAGGTCCCCCTGGGGAAGGGGCTTTGCTTTCCCCTTGAGCTGAGAGTCTCCACAAACCCATGTTATAACCCTGTTACCACACAGGTTTTAAAAGCCCATCACCTCAAAAACAGCATCAACTTGAAGGAGACCCCTGTTTTCTGAAACAAAGGAAGGGACAGGGAAAATCAATGCAACAGCACAACCAACAGTGATCTGAGTTCCTCTCCTACTGCCACGTTAACCCAAACTAAGCTCTTTTAATCTTGTTAGCCCAGCACTTGTTCTTAGAACTAGTTTGGATCAGTAGCATTCCCACCACCTGGAGACCTGAATACACAAGAGATGCCATTATGAAGCAGTTTCAGCCCCTGTGTAATCCTATTTTTGCATGAAATGCCACAAACTATTGATGCCCTCAGGGACTTGGGACTGCCTCTGAACAGTGGCAAAGGAGAGTCTGAAAGCAAACGTTTCTTCCTCCCTTTTCAAGACCAGCCACACACCTCCTCTTTGCATGGGAGGGAAGGAAGAATCAACAGCTAAACAAGCCATTCTCAAGTTAATAGAATATTTTCAGTAGAAAGGGACCTACAGTGACCATCCAGACCAACTGTGAGATCATCAGGTGTGCCTTCTGAAAGCCTTTGTACACAGGAAAAACTGTTTCAGAGCGTTCTGGAGTCTTCTATCTTCCTTTTCAGTCTTTCCAAGACAGAGAAGGAAACCTTTAAACATTTGATACCCAAGCAAGAAGCTTGAAATCAACCTGCCAGTCTACAAAGGATTCAAGGAGAAGCTGTTCCATGAAAAGTTCCAGGTAGGCCATGAGATTTTGCCAGAGGAACTGGAGAGGACCAGGGCAAGGTAATCTTGATTCACTGGCAGGAAAGTTTTCCAATATAAAGCCAGTCACAGACTGAAGCCTCATTATTCTTCCTGCACAAACTGGAAAAACCCAAAGGTTGCCACATAACAAACGAGGGGGTTTTGGTGGGTTTTATTCTTCTTTAATAGAGGAGAGCTAGAAGAAAAACAAGCACAGCCCTGATCTCAGTGTCTTGCTCTCAATCCTGGGCTGTAACATCCAACTATTTCCTTGCCCCACACGCAGAGGGGTGCAAGATATTCAGTGTGGGGTTAACTCCTCAAACACTGCAGCTGCACAAAGCTGTCTGACCATGCCCAGCCTCACAAATGAGCTCTGTGGTGAGAGATTGTTGCCTAGAAAAGGGTCTGCAACCCACCCAGAGCATCAAACCCACCAAGTGCCCAGCCAAGCTTGGAACATTCAACCCAACATCTCCATCACTTGACTCCCATTCCTTTTCAGACAGCCTTTTCCACACCCCCCTTCCCCTCACTCTCCACTTGAGGCTGCACAACTGTAGGAAATGTCTCCAAGCCCTGTTGTTGGCTCTTAAACCCCAACGAGCAGAAACAAGTTGGAACCACCAAACTGGCCAAACCCAACCGTTCTCTGCCGCTCAGAGAGCTGAAATCCCGACTCGTTTGCCAGACTGCCTCGTGCACCCAGCCTGCAGATCCTGTTCTGCTGCCATTCCAACACCCACCCCCTGGCCCTTCACTTCCACATTTTTATTTGGTTTGGGTGCCCTAGCTGAGGGTAATAACGAGCAGAACTTCAAAGAGCCACCTCTCAGCCGCTCAGGTGGTTTCCTCTCGCAGACAGACTGGCTCCTGGCTAGGAATCCTGAGGAAGGACGTAGGAATGACTGAAATTAAAGCTGAGAGTATAACCTCAGAGTAATTTCCTTCTCTGGGGTGCTCCCACGTGCCCTGCCCTTTCACAAGCCTCAAAGTCTTAGGATGTGGCAAGTGATTGCACCCAAAAAAGGCAAAGCATGTCACATTATGTCCCCCCTTTTTTTTTCCCCACATCCACAAGAGCTCAACCAGTTTGAAATATCCACAAGGATGGGCTTGTAGAAGGAGCCTTGTTCTAATTTCTGAGCTCTCAGCACCAGAGCTTCTGTGCCAAAGGGAAGAAAAGCAGAGCATTCCCTTGCAGTGGTTTAACACCCACGACAGAACAACCGTTTGGCCTCTGAAATGAAACCAAACCCTTTTTTGGTAGTCCAAGGGCTTTGCTTCAGCACCAACGAAGACAAAAAATCCCACATTTCAAATGCTCTGATGTGAGAGAAACTCCAAGAAGCTGATACAAAGAGAGGCAGCTAGATCCAGCTCGGGCTGGCCTGCAGTTCCTTTTCCCACATCAGAGTATTTTTACACCCTGATAAGCTGGAGAAGTTTGATTTTGGAAACATTTCAGTTCCAGAGCTAGAAACAGCTCCTCTGTTCACAGCATTTTCTCTGCCCAAGACAGCAGCAGTCTCAGATCATTTTGCCTCTGAACATGAAAGCCTGCTGGGAACCAGATAAGTAGCCAGAACTGGGGGCAGAGGTGATGTTATTTCACCAACTCATGCCTGATGCTGCTGAGAGGAGTTTTCCTCCAGCAATAAGGTTTACTGAGCTCCACACAGCTCTCAGCTTTAGGGGAGGAGAGGTCCAGGAGTGCCCTTCCTGGAAAAATCCTCCTGCAGAGCAGCAAAAGGCTGACCTTCCATCCCCTCCCGGGTACCAAATACGATAACTGACAAAAAACACCTTCCCAACAAGTGTATTTCAGAAAATCTCAGGCTGGTTTGGGTTGGAAGGGACCTTAAGGACCATTTAATTCCATGCCCTGCCACGGGCAGGGACACCTCCCACCAGCCCAGGTTGCTCCAAGCCCCGTCCAACCTGCCCTTGGACACTTGATAATATTTTCCTTTACACACAAACATGCCAAGCCCTCTTGTTGCATATTACACCAAGCATTAAATATATTCAGTTTTCTTCCCCAAAAGCATTTAGGGAAGGAGCTGCATTTACATCTGCTTCATCTCCTTATCCCTGCAGGTAATTTCAAGAAGGTTGGACACCTCTTCCCTCCCAGCTCACTCCATCCCTTCACACTTTTCCCTCCCCATCAGACCAAAGTCCCCACAGGCCGAACTGAGGGAGCATTTAAAGGCATCAACTCAGGGAGCTGCAGCTCTGAAGCAGTTGTTTTCAGCCTTGGAGATACAAAGCAGATCCACTTGGAGCATTTTAATAGAGGGTTTGCATGCCAGAGCAAGGACTGACTAGAGACTGAGACAGCAGAGCAGCTCATTGCCAGCCATCCCCTGTCAAGGTGTGCCCCCCAGGACTCCCCTCCAGCTCAGCTATTTTGGTGTCCCAATCAAAATGCTTTCTGTACCCTGAAACGATGCTACGGAGATGACTGAGTACCAAAATTTAGTTGTGGGCATGTTGGCTGAGGAATAAAATCCTCCCCAGGGTTTTCCTCACCTCCTTGGGGTACAGGCATTCAGCAGGTTGGGATGGAGAGATTCCATCCCCGGTCATAAATCAAGTGCTCGTGTTAAGTTTTAGTGAGAAATCCTTGCTGGGGGATTTGACCTGAGCTTGTGGCCCAGCTTTGTGTCTTCACCATAAGCAGCCTCTCCCCAGGCAGCCTGTCTGGAATTCACATCCCTCCTTTCCAATCCCCAGCAGCAAACTGGAGGAGGAAATTCTGTCCCCACCAGACACGGGCTGGTTCTGTCTCAACGCCAAAGCCAATTCAGGCACAGCCTGTCAGAGTTCAAGGAGAGTTTGCACAACACTCTCAGGCATTTTTGGGGTGTCCTGTGCAGGGCCAGATGGGCTCTGATGATCCCTCTGGGTCCCTTCCCACTCAGGATGTCCCATGTTTCCAACTACCCCAAGCAAGGGGGAGATGTGACAGCCCCGAGCCACTCCAGTTTTGTCTCTTACAGCCCAAGGTACATCCCCCCAGCTCAGAATGGCTTGGCACACTTTGCAGCTGATTTTGTTCTGTATCGAGCTCATCACTGCCCAGATCTGGTGTGGGTTGGCTCACCAGGCTGCATCCTCTTTAAAAAGCCTCAAATCGTTAACTAGCAACATCCCCACCACACAAAACATCCCGAAGGGCTGGATTCAAACGCCCTCCTGACTGGATTTGAGGTCATGATTTGACTTTCTGAACGATTAAGGGGTTCACCTGGGGCATTTCCTCTGTGAGAAGGGCTGTGATCATCAGCAGGCAACAGAAACTATGAGGAAAGAGTTTAGCAAGCAGAAGGAACAGCTCAGTAAGGACAGGAAGGGGAGCAGGATGCAGACAGCTCAAGGCTCAGCCCATCTCCTTGCAACATCCACCCAGAGCGAGTGTTTCTGGCCACAATTCCCACACAAACATCCCACTGAGGTTTTGGTTCTGCAGAGAAAGCAAAAGGCCTGGAGTGCTGTTGCCATCAGCACGTTAGCCCTGAACACAATAGGAGCTGCTGGGGATGGGGGGGAGGGGGGGGGTTGAGGGCACCACAAGGGCATCAAAAACAGCTCTTTTTGCTGCCCAGGACATCTGCATCCAGCCTAATAACCTGGATTGGATAACAGAACCCAACAAACCCCTGGACAAGAGCCCAGCCTACAGGGAGGCTTCCTGGGGCACCCTCCAAGTCTGGAGACCAAGGGGTTCGAGAGCTCAAGGTGGGTTTCTGCACCACGTGCCCCTTCCACAGAAGGGATCCTTCATCCTCGGAGTTCATCTGCATTTCAGCATCTCCAAAGTCCTGCAGCAGGGAGATCTACAGCTCAGTGTTGTGTCCCAGGAATAATCCTCTTTTGCTAGATTTTTAAGGAAAAAAAATCTCCATGTTGTGTCTCCTTTCTCCTCTTCCTCCACACCCTTCAGTCCCTTTCTTTGTGACTGTTTGCAGGTTGGATGTAACTTGTTGTTACTCCCATTATTTGTATAATAAGCAAGGCAAAAACTTCTCCCTGCCCTTCCAGTAACCAAGAGACCCCAAATCAAAGGAAGATCAGATCATACACACACAGTCATTGAGATCTTCAGCAGCACAAACACAATTAACAGTGGCCTGGAGGAGCACAACCCTCCCTATTTTAGGGAGATGAAGCGAATTTGGCTCCATAACACAAGTTTATGATCCACTTCCCTGTGTTAATCATGCCCCAGTAACGACACTGGAGCAGAGTTTCAAGAAGCCAGAGTTGATTAGCAGAGCAAAGGAGAGCACCACAAAAACTGAGCAGAAGTGAAATAATTGCCCGCTCATTATCCTGACAGAATACTTGTGGGCTAACACGAAACACTTCCCAAGGTTTGGTGTGGTGAAGCAATAGCAGCTCTGCTCCAAAGGGAGGTGATTCCAGCCATCTGGAAGAGGGGTTTTTTTGGGGGGGAGGCACAAAGCATGGCAACCCAGAAGAACAGAACAGGGAGCTCTGAGGGGAAGCAGCTGAGATGCCTTGAAGCAGGTAAAGGAGATATACACACAGGCATGCTGCCAATCCACCCTCCCTGAAAAGAGGCTCAGTGGGGGTGGGATCGGGACAGGAGGAGTAAAAATCCCCCCCCCAAGCCTGTACAATCCCTGTAATTTACAGCCAGGAGTTTCATATTCTCAGAGCAAACACTGCCCTCAGGGTGGCATTTCCATTGCCAATGTGAGAGTCCTGGCAAAAGTGGCTGAGGACACCTCGGGTGACCAGGTAGCCCCCCAATATCAAAGAGATCCCAAGGCTGCCAAAATCTTCTCTAAACACCACTACAATCTTGGAAATATGGTTTCTTGGCACAGGAAAGTGGGAAAGCAACCCTCTCCTACCTGCAGCCTTGGAGCCAGCTCCTCAGAGCTGGAAGCTCTCCCTAAATTTAAGAGCAGCAATTTTTGGGTGGGTTCCAAGTACTTTTCATGAACAGCTCCTGGCCAGTCCAAGCTGCTGAGAGATGGAGATCCCAGCCAGGGCCAAGCTTGGGCTGCTGCCTGTGCACCTGAACTGGGAGCAGGAGTGATGCTGGAGCTATCCAGGGTATCCCCAAATCCTTCAGCTCCTCCTTCAGCCACTCTGGAGCTCTGCAGGGCAGAGACACCTCGTGCCCAGCTGCACTCCCACCACAGAGCCCCCCCTGACCCACAGGACAAACTGGAAAAGGAGACACATCTTCAATCACATCCCACAGTGACTTCTGAGGCAACAAGAGCCAAGTCACGCTGGGACAAGCCTTCCATCTGCTCCTCTCTTCCCAAGGAGGAGGCAGAGACAAGCTGAGCACATTCCCTATTCCCAGCCCTGTCTCCAAGCCTCACCATCCCCAGGGACAAAGCCACAGGAGCAGGTGGGAGCGTCCAAAAGCAGCTCACCCCATCAGCATCTCCTAAAGAAGCCACCCCAAAGTCCTGCACGGGCTTCCCCTTATCCCACAAAATTTGCAAGAAAAGAAGGTTTGGAGAAGATGGAGATGGCAATAAAAGCCAAATTCACGAGTGGAATAGAACAACTGGAGCAAAATTTAGGTCTCTTCAATCCCAGTAATGAAGCTGGAGGATTCTTCCTCCTCTTCCTAGTGGTTCCTTCCATTGTTGGACAAGCCCAACACTCCTAATCCCTGTTCCTTTGTTGCCCACAGAGGGGCTGTTGCTTGGACAGGGGCTTCCCTACCAAGAGCATCAGGGAAGAAATCCACAGCTGGGAACAGCACATTCACTTTCATCTTCCTGCTCATGGGAATGGGTGGAAATAATAACAATAAAAATAAATAAAAAAAAAAAGAAGTTAAGAACCGTGCACAAGAAATGCTGTCACTTATTGCACAACAAGTTTGTCTATAAGGCGGGTCCCAATTAAGGGTGGCACTTCTGAGTGTCCCAATATTCCCAACACATGCTCTGCTCACGTGTCATTCTTAGAAATGTTGAAGTAGCCGGGGGTGGGAGGAGGTTTGGACACCTCTATCACAGAATCATGGAATGGTTTGGGTTGGAAGGGCCCTTCAAGATCATCCAAGTTCCTTGGAAGGGACACCTTTCACCAGCCCAGGTTGCTCCAAGCCCCGTCCAACCTGGCCTGGGACATTCCCAGGGATCAAGGGGCAGCCACAGCTTCTCTGCCCAACCTCACAGCCAAGGACTTCTTACTGATTTCCAACCAAACACACTTTCTACCCATTAATAGCCTTCAAAGTGCCCAATAAAAGCAGTCTGGCCAGTCTTTATTAACAAGGAAGCCTAAGCAGGTATGGACAGAGGGAAACCTCTGCAGACAATTCCTCTTCATCCCAACCTGCCCTCCACATCTGCCCCAAATTCTGCAGCCTTTGGCCCAACAGCACAGCACAAAGTTGACTCTGGAGAAGGGATTTGGGGTTGACCCTGACTGGATTCCAAGGTGCCACCTAAGCAGCTTTCTCACTGTCCTTCTCAGCTGGGCAAGGCAGGGAAAACTCAACCAAAGGCTCCTGGGTGGAGATCAGAGCAGGGAGAGATCACCCACCAGTTACTGTCACAGGCCAAACAGGCTCAATTTGGAGAAACAGTTTCATTTACTGCTAATCAAATCAGAGCAGGCTAATGAGAAACAAACCCAAAATCTTAAAAACACCTTCCCCCCTCACCCCTCCCTTCTTCCCAGGCTCAGCTGGGTCCATCTCAGAGCCAGCTGGCTTTGGCTCCATGGGACATGGGGAAACTCCCGGCGCAGCCTCTCACAGAAGCCACCCACTACCAAAACCCCACCACCCAAACCCAGAACAGGCCCCTTCCCTCATCTCCTCAAGAGCAAGGGGACACCAGGGCTGCACCACCATTCCTGGTGGTAGCCCTGCCTCTGGATGGGTCCTCATCCACCTCTCCTGGCACTTCTCTCCAGCTGGACCCAAATAAGCCATCTGGGTTATCTTCCTCTTGTTGAGCCTCCAAGGGAAACCAGAAGCCTCTTAGACAACCCAAGACTGGGGGGTTTTTTTTGCCCCTAGTGGTAGGAACCAACACACAGAGCCCAACTTTGCTGCCTCTCTTTGTTAGTGACAGTGACCACAGGGACCCTGGGCACGTGGGACACCCAGGATTGCCCTGAGACCCCAAAACAAACTGCTCTACAAGGGGACAGGAATCCTGGACATGTGGGACCCCCAACAGCCAGGTTTGCCCATCAGCAACAAGCACAGGGCACAGAGGCAGAGGTGGCCTGAAGGGACAGGGACCCTGGGCATGACTTTCACATGCCCCTGCCCACCCCAATCCTGGCACACACATCCCTGCTCCTGGGGAGGGGCCAAAGCAGTGCTGGTGACTGAGATCTCTTCAGTGGGAAACTGCACTTTAATGCAGTTTGCAGCGAGGTCACACTCCAGAAACACCTTGGGTTTGTCCAGGTTAACTCTGCCACATCCATAAGACCCCCGTGGCAGGACAGGAGTTCCCCTTTAGGGAAAGGCACCGTTTAGTAAATGGATTTTTAGGGTTCTCTCAAGGGCAGCCGTTCTGCTGAGCCAGCCTGGGTTTGTGCCTCAGCCCTAACTCTGCCACACAAAGAGGGAGCACCGAGAGGGTCATGACTTCCTTCTGGGAAGTCCTTTAACGAGAAAGGAAGCCCCAGCAGAAGGCACAGCACAGCATGGCCCGCTTTGTCCCACACCACAGGATCCCTGCTCTGCACATCTTGAGTTTGCCTGAGCTGCAGAGTCCTGCTTTTCCTCCTGAAAGGGCGTTTTTGGAGAGCTGACATCCCCCCAGCACGGAGCCCCTCGCGGTGTCAGAGGCTTGTCTGGAGGCTGTTTGTGCAGGCAGAGGAGCCAAGGGCAGCACGAGGCAGAAACCCAAGCACCCTGCAACACCCAGGCCAACAAAAACCAGCTCCAAGAAGAGGTACAGAATCATTTCTGTTGGAAAAGCCCTCCAAGCTGGAGTCCAACCTTGGGCTCTATGCTACATATGCTCCCTCTGCTCTTTGGCTTTGCAGTGCCATCTTTTGTTCCAGAGCGAAGCCCCCTGTGAGATGACACAGAGGATTTAAACCCCTGCAACCCTGCCAAGCTCACACATCATTATCTCAGCCACTTCTCCTGCCACCACCACCCCCCCTACACCACACCTTAGCCTACGGGCTCGGCAGCGCAACTTGGCCTCCAAACCCCTAATCAGGGTTGCTCGACTAAAAGCCCTCTGAAGTGGTCCTGAACTGCTGCCCTTTCGGATTGCGGCTGGATAAATCCCAGTTTGTTTTCACACACTCAGAGTTAAAAAGTCTCTCAGATGTGAGACCGGACATTTAGCCAAAAAAAGAGTTGCCCGAGCCCCCGAGTTCAAAAGACTCTCAGATGTGCTCTAAATTGCCACGCCGTGTCTCAAGGGACAGAATCTGTAGGGATTAAACACTCAGTGCCTCAGAAAGAGAGAAATCTGAGCTCCGGTTTTAACATGGTGTTATCCCAGGGGTTAATTTTAGATTTTTAATAGGCAGAAATTACTCACATGGGAGACTTCTTGGGGGGGAGTTTGCGGACACAGACCTATCTTGCAATCCAGCATGAGTTTTGCAGTGCTTTAAACTTAAGAAGCTTTGATTTCAAAGAGTTGTTTTGCGTTTCATCTCCCAAGTTCTTTTGGTTTGGAGGAAGCACCAGGGCCAGAGAGGACGGAAGGAATGCTTTAGGCTAAAACCTCCTGGTCAGTTAGTTACGGGGAGGCTCATCAAGATTGTGCTGCCACAGAGAGCTCATCCCTCTTGAACCCTGGGAAGGGGATGCCCTTACAGAAAACCCTTCCTCCCTCCCTGGGAAGGGCAAGGCAGAGCATCCCAAAGCTGTGCCAGCACTGCCAGGGGAGAGGGGAATGGGAATCCCCCCCCCCTCTGGCTCTGCAACATCACAGCACCTACAGTGCTCCTCCTCAAACCCAGGGAATCCTTCAAGTTGGAAAAGCCCTCCAAGATCGAGTCCAACCATCCCCCAGCACTGCCAAGGCCAGCACTGCCTCATGTCCCCAAGTGCCACATCCACAGGGATTTGAAATTCCCCTCCCCCCCAAAGGGATGGGCACTCCCCCCCCTGCCCTGGGCAGCTGTGCCAGGGATGGAGAGCCCTTTGTGTGAGGACAATTTCCTTAATGCCCAACCTAAACCACCCCTGGGGCAGCTTGAGGCTCTTCCCTCTCCTCCTGTCCCTTGTTCCCTGGGAGCAGAGCCCGACCCCAACCTGGACACAACCTCCTCTCACAAATCCGTGCCTATTATTCAAGAGGAAAGCCCCAGAAGTCCAGTGACATCAAGGGAAGGGCTGATTTCAGTGGATCAGGCCGGTTTTGATCAGCAGGTTCTGACCCTGAGGATTGAGCCAAAAGCTCAGCTGCCCACAGGGAGTTTCAGATGAGAGAATAACCTGAGAGAGGTTATTTTGAGTGCCATGTAATGGATAGATGACCTTACCCTGAGGGAGCCCTTCAGTGAAATTTAATTTTAAATGCTCACATGATACCAGTGTGTCTGTGTTAAGATGATGCCTGGTAACATAACAGAGCATTGTGGTCACCAGTGGTCATTTAACACAAACCTGGCTAACCCCACTGCACCCTAAGCATTTAACCTCCTGAGCAGACTCCCTTTCCTAATTTTGGAAGCACTGCCACCTCAGGTATGAATCACCAAAGCAACTAAAACCTTCACACTTCCAAACCCAGCCCTGTGGGGGAGGCCCCCAGGGAGTCACAGGGCTTGTTTTAGGCAGACAGAAGGGCTGCTGAACATGACCCTTTTCACATTAAGGGTGGCCACGGACCTGCACCTGAGTGCTCCAGGTTATGCACAGTTTACATACGAGTCAATAAGAGATTAGAATTATTAAAGCTGTGCTTTTCCCCCATCCACTCTCAGCAGCAGTGAAAGCAGACTTGTACATCGTTCAGCCTATCGTGCAGCACTATTTATTTTCTGAAAGGTTTTCAGGCAAAACAGGGCGGGCGTTAACATTTTTTTAATCCCCTGCTCTGCTTTTGCCAGGCTTGGATAGAGAAGAATGTTTATATTTGTTCATAATAAGACAATACACACCCAAAAAAAAAAACCAAACCACCATAGATGAATTTTGAAGCTGTCAGTACCAGATTGGCTCTTAGCTGGACTCTACATGCAGCTGAAACCACATGTATGCAGCATGTCTTATCTGGGGTGGTATTTGGAGCTGCTCTTCCATGGGGAGAGCAGACCCTGTCACCTCACCTTGGAAATAATCCTGGCCGACTTGCCACCCCGGGGCACGAAGTTGCTCCTACTCCCAACCAGGGAGGTAAAAAGCAACACACTCTTGTTTTTATTCACTCAGGGAGCAGCTAATGCTTCAAACTCCCCCAAACCCCAACAGAGGGGAAGAGCAGGGCCAAACCTCCTGTGCTGCCCTCAAGATTCCCCTCAAGTCTCTCACACCAACCCTCTGAGTTGTAGCTAAAGGCTGCAATTCAATAAGGTCTGAGGCTCTCCAAGTGTTCCAGGGGATGTGAATGCATAGCTGTCTTATATTCAGTGTTGAAAAGCAGAGCTCATTAAGGCAGCATCACACACACCCCACCCCACATCTGCCCATGGTCACTGGAGCCACTCTCTCTCTCACTCCTCCTCCAAACTCATGTTTCATGTGGAGGGCGAGCAACCATCCAAAGCAGGCAAACAAACTTGTGTTCTTCTCCAAGACACACAGGAACCCACCTCACTGGGTGCATGTTTAAATACCAAATCAAGAAGTGTCCTTTAAGACTCCTCCAAATTCCCATCACAAACACCTCCCCTCATCTGCAGAGCTGGAGAGGCCGAGTGTCCACAGCGTGCTCCTGACATCTGAGCACTCTCCAGCTCGTTTTTGTCTCTCTGTGAACTTGGAGGCAAAGGCAGGGCCACACACACAGACCTTCCCTCCTCCAAGAATCTCTGCACTGCTTCAGGCAGGACCCAAAAATCCCACCTTGCACTGTTTCTGGCAGGAGAGAACAGTCCAGCATCGACACAGCGGGGTCTATGGGATGGCACAGGGCATGGGATGGCAAACATAGTGCCTGGAGAAGGGAAGGCTCCAGGGACACCTGAGAGCCCCTGGCAGTGCCTAAAGGGGCTCCAGGAGAGCTGGGCAGGGACTGGGGACAAGGCCTGGAGGGACAGCACACAGGGAATGGCTTCCCACTGCCAGAGGGCAGGGCTGGGGGGGATCTTGGGAAGGAATTGGTGGCTGGCACATGTTGGGCAGAGAAGCTGTAGCTGCCCCTGGATCCCTGGCAGTGTCCAAGGGCAGATTGGATGGGGCTTGGAGCACCCTGGGCTGGTGGGAGGTGTCCCTGCCCATGGCAGGGGGTGGAATGAGATGAGCTTTAAGGTCCCTTCCAACCCAAACCATTCTGTGAGAATGTCGAGGCATTTGGTCCCTTGCTGCTCTGGGCACGCACTGATTGGCACCAGAGCTGCCTCCTGTTGCTTTTCAGAGGTGAAAGCAAAGCTACTCCTATTTTTAAGGAATTGGGCTTTCCTAGAAGCTCAGCTTCCAACTGCTTTGTTTTCAGAGTCAGCTATTCCTGACAAGCACTACCCCAGCTCTTAGAGCAGCCCACCTTAATCAGGGAATTCCTAATTAACCAGCCTCCCAGGGAGGGGCTTGTGTAGCAAGAGAAAGACACCACAAACAGACGCCTGTATTTACCAAAACCAATCCTAGATAAACCAGCAATCCACCCCCTTAAAAGTGGAAACTGGAGAGGGCAAAAGTTACGTTGGAGGCAACAGAGCAAAGTATGTGAGACTCATGACACACAGGGCACCCTGGAGGAGCTGGACAGGAGGGTTGGGGCAATTAGTGATGAAGAGGGTGCTACAGATGAAGAAGAGCCATACCAAGCTCAGGTTGGCACATCACGGGCAGCCTTTTAGTTCTGCAGGGAAGTGACAACTTATTGATGCATCTGACAGCATGAAAAGAGCTGAAATCCCCCTTCCAACTAAGAGCAAAAGAGGGAAAAGGAACTGCAGTGAGGACAAGGTGCACTTGAGATGTGCAAGTATCAACACATGTAATGATTAATGAGGTTTCCAGCTTGCTGGAGCAGCTGAAAATGCAGCGTTTCAAAGGGGGAAAGTCATTAACCAAGCTAATAAGACATCAGCATCAGCTGAGAAAAGGGGCAAAGTCATGGCAACAAAGACAGAACAAACACAAGAGGTTCAATCGCTGCTCAGCCTTCCCTTCCTTCAGGAGAAAGGAGCTGCCACCCCCCAAACACTGAGGAACTGGTGAGGGTGCCAGTTAAGCTGAAACCCTTGGAATTTGAAGAAATCTCTTCTTCCTCCTCTGCCAGATGAAGTTTGCTTGAGAAAAAAACCCAAACAAACCCACTCTTTGCTTATTAAAAATCAATTTGAACAAGACAGAGCAGCAATCTCACACAGCTCCTGCCTTTGTGTTTTGCTAATTCTGGTCTTAAAGCCTTATCTGCTGGGAGAAGGATCCTCCCAGAGTGGATACATCCCTTCCCCGTGGTGCATTTCTCAGGCTCTGGTACACCATGTACTATTTGCAATACCCACAAACAGAGGAGAGGCACAAAAAGCTACAGCTGAAAATTAACTCAAGAAACCGTCATGTTAACAGAAACCTGCCCTGGAGAATTAGTGCTCGTCATTTCAAGCTTCCTGTGCCTGTATTGGTCTCCTTCCTCAATCTCTGTGTCACACTTGGGCTACATAACTCTCTGCCAGACCCCCAAGCCTGGGCTATTTTAGGTAGTAAATGACTCAAATACCAAAGCATTCGTTTTTTGCCAACAGCCACAAGTCTGATTTCCTAATACCTTACAGCAGAATTTAATGCACACTTAGTGCTTTTGAGATAAAGTGTTATTTAAGTGCAATCAAAGTACTCAAAAAAAAATAATAATAAAAAAAAGGCAAATTTAAAAAAGCTAAAGTAATTCAGCAGGGAAAATGACTGAAGCTTTTCATAAAGAAAGGGTCTCGCCTTCCAAGTGCCTTCCCAGCACCTTCTCTGTGCAGTTTTCATTCCCTGCTCATCAAGATGGGAGTCACACGCACATTCAAACTAAACGTGATGGGGAGCAATCCCAGGGCTTCTCCCAGCTCTTCAGTCAGCCTGGAAGATCCTCCTCACCAGAAACAAAAGGAAAATCAACTGGGAAAAAGTCTCTGAGTTGTCAGAAACAAGCACTTCATGTTTTGGAATTACCCTCACTCAGGTTTTACTGTTTCTCTGCTCTGCAGGAGCAAAATTATTAAAGAAACATCAGCAACTGGATTCTGGTGCTGCTGATACAAATTCAGTGCTCCAAATTCCTCTGAAATCTGTGACCTGAAGACAACCCTCAGCTGAAGTCTTGGCCAGTTTCTAGGACCTGAACAGCACTGTCAGGAGACAAGAGCTGGTCTCTCCAACCTGGAACTGTTCACCTCCAGGTAGAGTTGGACTCCGTGGTAGGGAAACCCTCAAAGCTGAAGCCTTCCTGGGTTTTCCCCCAAACTGCTGAAAAGCCAACCATCTCCAGGAGGACAAAAACACACTGGGTGCCATTTGAAAGCCAGAAGGGATGAAAAAAATCAGCTGTCACGGGAAATGGAAACATTATGGCTTTGAGGAAGTGACCATCTTAGCCTCGGTGCTGCTCGTTCCCCACCCCACAACTCAGAGAAGCCCCTTCAGATGCTCACCACGAAACGCAACCCAAGGAGTGCCTTGTCCCACATACTCCAGTGCCAGAGGATTCCTGGAGCTCTCCCTGGGCTCATTGCTGAACTCAGCCCAGCTCCAGAGAGGCCCTGCAGAGCAAGCCCCATCCCCTACCAAGGAGCTCACGGTCAGAGAGCAACGAAACTTGGGCTGCAGGTCCACAAAGTGATGGAAGCAGCTACTTGGGTTTGAACCCGGCTCACCCCCGATCCAAGCCCGTGCTCCTCTCCAGCTCCAAGGCTATTTTACAGGAGTGAGTGAGCAGGAGAACTGGCTATTTTTCCTGTTAATGCCACTTGCTGTTACCATGGAGCTCTGCTGGGAGTTCAGCGCTGCTCGCCCACGCCAGGCACCGAGAGGAACATTAGCACAAGCAAGACCCTGCCCGGACTCATCAGGAAGATGCTCAGCCCACCCAAGATGCTGAGAGCAATTTAAAAAAAGTCTCAAGTGACAAGTGCAGCTTGAATTTGAAGCGACCAGTTAGTGGGGATGGAGGGAGGGGATGCTGGTGGTCAGCTTTGATCATCTCAGAGCTTGGCAACCACATTCATCGCAGGCTGCAGATTAAACGCTCGGCGGCTTTGAAGGCTCAGAGCACGAGAAGCTCAGACAGCAAAGGAAGACAAAATAGATATAATATATAATATATAATGATGCACTTCAGCTGAAACCCCACACCTCCATTTGAGACAGCAGACACTCTGACTACCATGGCCAAGCAGCCAAAACTTTGGGGAGCACTGAGGGACGGTGGAAACAGCAGCAGCTGAATCTAAAGGCTCAAGACCATTTTACAGACGCGCTACAGTTCATCCTCCCAACTGCAAAAGCCCTCTGGAAGCACCATGCCTTGACTGCCAGCATAATTCTGAACTTGAGAGCATCATTAAGGCCTGGAAGGAGTTGTGTGGAGGTGTTGTATGGAAAGGGTCACTCATGTGGCACTTTCCCAGCAGGGAAACAGGAGGGCAGAAAGCCCCGGCAGGAAAAGGCAGAAGTGCCTTTAACTCCAGTACTATGGAAAAGGCAGCAAGGAAGAAGAGAAACCTCTACTGAGCATCACAATTATTAGTTCTTCATTCTTTGCCTTCCAGGATGAAGGATAGCAATGATCCTCCACTGCCTCTGGAGTGTTTGGACTGCAAAAGTTATCAACATGCTACGGCCCTTACACAAATGATGGCCAAAACAATGAGAAAAACAGAATCACAGAACAGTTTGGGTTGAAAGGGACCTTAAGGATCATCTCCTTCCACCCCCCTGCCATGGACAGGGACACCTTCTACTACACCAAGTTACCCTGTGCAGCCTGACCCTCTGGGCAACCCATACCAGGGTGTCACCACCGTCATGGCAAAGAATTTCTCCTAATACCTTATCTAAACCTACTCTCCTTCAGCTTAAGGCCATTCCCCCTTGTCCTGTCCCTCCAGGCCTTGTCCCAAGTCCCTCTCCAGCTCTCCTGGAGCCCCTTTAGGCACTGGAATTCTGTTAGAGCCTTCTGGAATACACCAAAACCTGTCCGAGCCCACAACAACAGACCTTAACCTGGGGGGGGAAAAAAAAAATCCTGTAACACTCTTCTGCTGCCAGCCCCCAAACGTGGGGGAGCACAGCCCCCTACCCCTTCCCTAACACACATGCTGGTCCCAGAGCTCACAAACAGCACTAACCTCTCACTGGGAACATCTCCATGGCAGGGCACTCTCCAGAGCAGGGCAGAGGAGCACACTGAGGCTGCTGGTGGCACAGAGGCCAAGGAGAAAGTCCCAAGAACCCCGACATGGATCAGCCCTCACTCGCTCAAAGTGAAGCCAAGCCAGCTCCAAGCCTTCCATTTAAAGAATCACTACATCAACACCAGGGCTCGTTCCTTAAGACACAGACAGTAGGAGAGGAAGTTTTTAAAGAGTTGTTGAATCACACCCATTCTTAAAAATAAATCAGCTTATTAAAAGCCACACTGCTTTAGAGATACGTCTCCCCTCATTGTCCTAATTACAAAGTTGGCTGAAAGCAGCTCTTTGGGAAAAAAAAAAAAAAACCCGAAATGGGGCTCTTGTCGTGCTGTTTCAGCAGGGTGGTGTGTCAAAGGAAGTCCTCCAGCAGACAATGTTCTTTCAGGGGCTGATTGTATATCTGAGGGAGGGCCACATGGCCCGTGACCCCTCGAAATACACCCAGGTTCAGGAGAACTGACTGCCGAACACACAATCGCTTCCATTTGTCTTTTGTGCTATTGTGGCCGACTCGAGAAGGCCAGGCTGTTAAACCCCTCCTGTTCTTTATGGCAATCCGGCAGGACTTGAATTAACATCGGATTTTTTTTCCCCCAAGAGGACCGTGTTTTAAAGAGATAACCCTTTCCTGCCAGTTGGGCACCCCGAGATGGGATTATCAAGGCTGCCTAACCTTTCTCCCAGCTCTGTTTCCAGTTGCTTATAAATCCACCAAGGGCTGGCTGCTCAGGATGGAGGGTTCACATGCCA
This sequence comes from Scytalopus superciliaris, assembly GCA_013400415.1. Classification (NCBI taxonomy): domain Eukaryota; kingdom Metazoa; phylum Chordata; class Aves; order Passeriformes; family Rhinocryptidae; genus Scytalopus; species Scytalopus superciliaris. The sequence continues at coordinate 53,803 of VXBX01006284.1, read as the reverse complement.
GCCGGGGCCACCTCGGGCACGGTTGTTTTGGAACATGTGAATTCAACTGCTTCTCAGAAAGCAGCATGGGAATAAACACATTGTTTTGTTCAATTTCTGGTGGCTTTTTTGTTTGTTTGTTTTGTTTTGTTTGTTTCTGCGGG
>VXBX01006284.1:29643-53612 GCA_013400415.1 Scytalopus superciliaris | reverse complement strand
TTTTTTTTTTTTTTTTTTTTTTTTCAAAGCCCTGGGCCCATGATTTAGAGCTGGGGCTCTTAATGAAACGAGGGACGGCTTTTTGTGTCCAATTTCATCTTTGTCATCGCCCGAAATCCGGGCAAATTATAAGGCTTTTTGAGGGGAAGAGGAAAAGCAGCTAAATTGCATATGCTCAACAGCCCTTAGACTTTAGAATTTAAGACTCGAGGGGTTTGGCTTGGCTGAGGAAAATGGGAAGCAGGTATGGGGCAGGCAGGAGAAAAGCAGAGCAAATATGCGACAGCAGGAGATACGCCAAGAGGACTGAGGGAGATTCAAAAGCTGGCAGGGCCAGAGTAGCAACTTGGGAGGACCAGAGTTGTAAATAAGGTCAAGACAGAGGTGGCAAAAAGTCCTCTAGTGGCTCCACAATAGCACAAAATTAGAAAGTGGCTTGGGTTGGAAGGGACCTTAAAGATCATCTCCTTCCACTAGACCAGGTTGCTCAAAACCACATCCAACATTGCTGTCTGTGCTTTGGGGGGGACTCACTTCCCTCATTCTCCTCCATCAGGAGAGATGCTGCTCAAATTCTACTTTGCGTGTCTAATTCTGCTCTGCTGGAAAAGCCCTTTGCTGTTGGAGGACATTAATTTAGGGAGCAGGACCTGCCCAGCAGCCCTGGGAACACCAACCTGCTCACAGACAGCAGCGACACCAGAGGCACGCTGTGAAACACCGGCCCAGTGGCAGGCAGGAATTAGCCCTTCCAGGTTTTTCCTCATTTGGGGAGTGAAAGAGCACAAGTCAGGGTTTAATTATTGCACCACAAAACACCCAGCATTAGTTCCATCAGTCTGGGCTCTGCTTTTGTGGCTGGTGCATCTCCAGCCATTCGGCACCAAGTTGAGTGTTGGGCATTAAGCTGAGCTTAAACAGCAGTGCCTAAACAGCAGAGCCCTACTCAGCATTTGTCTAACCTTGTGCCTGGGGCCTGCCCAGATTCCATTTGCATTCCATTTCTGGAGCAGAGGTGGAAGAGTGTGAGTTATGGTCACATATTCCTGCATGAGGTCTACAAGGGGTGGTTCTGCCAGCAAAGGCAGGGATTGCTCCAGGGATTTCCTGCTGGATTCACCTGTTGGGGTGAGGCCACAGGAGCACCAAGATGATCAGAGGGATGGAGGAGCTCTGCTGTGGGAGAGTTGGGATGGCTCAGCCTGGAAAAAGGACTTCAGGGTCACCTAATGGTGGCCTTGCAGTGCCTGAAGGGAACTCACAGGAAAGATGGAGAGACTGTTTACAAGGATCTGGAGGGACAGCACCCAGGGAATGGCTTCCCACTGCCAGAGGGCAGGGCTGGGGGGGATATTGGGAAGGAATTGGTGGCTGGGAGGGTGGGCAGGCCCTGGCCCAGGTTGGGCAGAGAAGCTGTGGCTGCCCCTGGATCCCTGGCAGTGTCCAAGGGCAGGTTGGACGGGGCTTGGAGCACCCTGGGCTGGTGGGAGGTGTCCCTGCCCATGGCAGGGGGTGGAATCTTTAATACCCCCATTCCATGATTCTGTGATTTCCTGCTCTAGTGAGGGATCCACACAGTACCAAGAGACATGAACCAGCTGTACAGCAACAACAGAGGGTGAAGAGACCCCCCCAGTTCAGTGCCTGCCCACCTGATGTCTAGAACCTTCAGATGAAGGAGGCATCTCCAGTTCCAAGCTCATGTCAACACCAACGACACACACACACAAGGTTCAAGCAGTCTATCACTCGTGTGGTGGAGGCTGAAGGAGAAGTCACCACGCTGATCTCATCCTTTTCCCTCAAAGAAGCTTCAAACAGAATCTGGCAACACCCAACTGTGGCATTTTCTGCTTAAAACGAGCGTTTGTTAATGACCTGCAAAGGCTTAATTGGAGTCTTAGAGGATTTCACCACTTGTGGTGGAGGCCAAGCATACCTGCTTCTAATCGGTGGCAGAGCTTCAAAGCAGGAAACCCACCCGTGCCCAAGACTAAACACACCACCTCTTTCTGCAGAGACTTGGTTGCTTCAACTCATCCAGTCTCGCTTTGGAGCTGAAAACAAAGCCTCGTGTCAAGTGCTCTGAGGTTTGTTAGAAGTGGAAGCAACCAGAAGCAAACATTAGGCAAACTTAACCTCAGGTCTGAGCCCAGCAGCTTTTTCTGCCCCTTCTGTCAGCCCACACTCTTAAGAAGGTCCAATTTTCATGCTTTTGTCTTGTTTTTCTATCTAGCCCTTGCCAGCTCTCCGTGCACACAAAGCTTCTCATCCCTTATTTCAGGGGACAATAAAAGCATAGGATAGCATCTAAAAAATGAGGCAGAAATGGATCTCTTACAGTGCTTTATTGAATTAATGGCTTGCAGGAAGGTAATGCAACCTGGCCAGAACAGGAGCCTACCCCTAAATGTTACCCCTTGCAGTTCAGTTTTCACAGCACTCGGTGTCTGTTTACTGAGGCAGAGAAAACCAAGCCTGTTTACAGTGGGATTGGTTTCATAAAGGAGGGTTTTTTGCATCCCCCAACCTGGGCAGAGCCCTCATTAGCAACTCCACAGTCCTGCTGTGCTTAAGGCAGCTGGATTTTAGGGCAACACAGGTTTGAACAGTGTCTGTCAAGCCAAGTGCTCCTTAGTGGGCTCAGCCCTGTCCCAAATACGTCAAACAACGTGGGTTTGCTCTGAACATCACCCTTAAAACAACTGCTGGGTGCAGCAAATCCCTTTAAAATTGTTTCTTGTAAGTTGGAAGGCAATAACAAGACCAGCAGAAAGGTGGAAAGGACACGCTCTGAACCTGCTGATAACGAGACAGAGAAGGTGTCTCACCCAGTTCGGGTGATCTCCTGGCCTTCCAACCAAGAAACAACTTGGGAAAATAGTGGATACCAATACCAGGGAAGGTTCAACCCTCAGCTCAGCCCCAGGATGTGCCTGTGTGGACACAGAGGCTTTGCTTCAGGAGCCTTCAGCCCTCAAACCTCAGGCTCATCCACCTGCTCTCAGGTCTTACATAACCCAGAGGTATTCTTGTTTTCCTGAAGCAACAGGAACATTTCTGTGGGTCAACCAAAACATCCCTTTTCCTCCCAGCCAGGGTCCTTAAACCCACTTGCACAACTGCTTTGGGCACATGGTCCAAGATCAGAGGGAACAAGTGTTTTGTGGGATTGCATTCCTATCTCCAAGATCAGAGAGAACAAGTCTTTTGTAGGATTGCATTCCCCATCTCCTGTCAGCTTTGCCACACTGGGGAGCAGCTCTGCCCTTCTGTCATAGAATCATGGAATGGTTTGGGTTGGGAAGGGCATTAAAGACCATCTAGTTCTAATCCCATTGCCACGGGCAGGGACACCTCCCACCAGCCCAGGGTGCTCCAAGCCCCGTCCAACCTGCCCTTGGACACTGCCAGGGATCCAGGGGCAGCCACAGCTTCTCTGCCCAACCTGGGCCAGGGCCTGCCCACCCTCCCAGGGAACAATTTCTTCCTAATGCCTAATCTAAACCTCCTCTGTCAGTTTGAATCCACTCCCCCTTGTCCTGCCACTCCTGTCACGTCCCATCATTCATCACAGACCGACACCAGCCAAAGGTTCAACTGTGCAGAATTAAGGAGTTTGTCAGAGTAGAAATGTAATACAACCACGTTCCCTCCAGCAAACATTATCTAATGAGGTGCAGTGCCCTGAACACTCAAAGGGTGACTTCCCACCCTCCCAAACATCAAGGAATTAGGGAGGGGATGTGGGTGAGGAGTTGGACAGGACTCCAAGTGTTTGAGGCTAGACTTGGATAAACAAGTGTTTCCTTGAAAAGCAGAACAAAAGTGACTTTTGCTCTGCCCAGACAGGTTGGATTCCCCTGGATCCCTGGAAGTGCCCAAGGCCAGGTTGGACAGGACTTGGAGCAACCTGGGCTGGTGGGAGGTGTCCCTCCCCATGGCAGGAGATGGCACTGGGTGGGCTTTAAAGTCCCTTCCAGCCCAAACCACTCTGTTATTCTATGACTTAAATTTATCCCTGAATGCAGGAAAAAAAAAAATCACGGGTGGATTCCTCAGCATCCACAAAAGTGCAGGCCAACCCCTCCAGCAGGACTGCTGGTTAATGACTTCCCTCAGTGGTGACCTTTCTTTTTAGTCCTGTGTAAAAGGCTTTGAGATCACCTGTCAGGTCTGGCTGCACTTGGGTTGTCAGAGGAAGGGCACACGTGGCCCCGTTACGTAAATCCCACCTTCCTTCAGGGGAAAGCAGCTGGGAACACCTCCTACCTCCTCAGCAGCCCACTCCAAACCCCAGTGCAGAGCCCACAAGAGATCTCAGAGTGACGGGATGCGGGTGCAAACAGTGTTGGGGGGCCCCGTCACTTCGGAGCCTTCAAGGGCTGTGACAGCTCGTGGAGCACACAAAAACATTCCCGAGTGCCTCGTTCTGTCACAACAACGGCTCGGGAAGACTTTGACGTTTGTTTTTGTTGTGGTTCCAAATCAAAGGCACCCCCCCACACACACACACACAGAGCAACCATCCCCTCCCTGCTGCACGGGGTATATCCCTGTTATTCCACACTTCATTCCCTTATTTTGGGGGAGGATGCCGGTGGGATGAGCAGCCAAACCCTTCTGTTCACAGGAGAGATGGTCCTGCTTTTCAAGAGAGCAGCTAATCTGAAGGGAAGCTGTAACAGCAAGAACATGGGAACCCAGAGATTAATAAACCAGGATTCTCTAGGATTAGCCCAAGGATCATTTTGCACAAGCAAACACGAAAAGATATTGATGTACAAGCCTGTTTGTGTAGGTGTGTGGAGACTACTCAGACATCAGACTCCAACCCAAGACCTTGCTGCAGACACAGACTGTCACCAGCACCAGCAGACCCAGATGTGTTGGCACTGGTGGGACTGGCATCTCGCCCCCACTTCAGCCCCAGGGATCACCTGCAGCTGAACTGGGGTGGGGGGACTGGGGTGTTATAGACAAACACTGGGAGAAACTCTAAAACATCAAAAAAAGGAAGAGCCCAACACTCACTGATTTTTACCTTTGGCTGCTGATTTAGCCAAAGGGTTTAACCACCCAGCTTGTAAAAACCAGTTTTAAGGCCAGTTTCAGCAGACACACAGCCTTGTCCGAATGTTCTGACCCAGGGCATGACCCTCAATAAAACGAACCAGCCATCTCAGGCAGACCCACTTGGAATGCCCACTGAATAGAGGCAAATCCATCAATATCATCAATATATATCTGCTCCCAGCAGAGCAGAACTGGACCTGGAGCAGGACTCAGCCCAGCCTGACTTCCTAACAAAAAAAGAAGCACAGGCAAAGCTCAACAGACACGGGTTCAGACATCCTGTTCGGACTAGAACAAACATTTGCATAACACTGTCGAAACCCTAATGAGACATCAGATACAGACACTTCTGCTTGAAATCAGTGTCTGTCACGCCAAAGTTACCACCGGATTAGGAAACAGGGGAGGGCCGGGGCAGAGTTGCCACATTAACAAGCCTGGCCACATAACAAAGGAATTCAGGAAATCACCCGAGGAGTCCCTTCGGTCTCCCTGTCTGTGCAGGTGAAAACCTTCAACTCCCAAGTCACCGGGCTAATTGCTCAGTGCTTGAGCGCTTAAAGCAGCAGCTGGTGCATGAAAGTTTTAAGCCTTTCAATTATGAGTAATCTGAGAGCTCATCCCAGGCTCCAGCCTGTTTGCTGCAGACTTAAACCTTTTGTTTATCACCTTGATGCAAGACAAGAACGAGCCTGAGCATCAGCTCACCTCCCTCACAAGCGAGTGCGTCATCTCTCCTACAGGAACGGAGGAGGGAGAGAGTTATTTGGGGAAAGGCCAATGTTTCAAACTATTCAAAGGATGCACTGAGATGGGGGGTGGTTATTGTCGTTCTTGAGAGAGCTGGGAGGATCCCAGCAGGCACTTCTGATCACTCAGGTTCTAGGGAAACAGCTAAAAAGCTGGGGGTTTGCTCACCATAAATCTGTAGAGTCACTGGGTTTGGGTTGGAAGGGACCTTGAAGATCATCCCATCCCACCCCTGCCATGGGCAGGGACACCTCCCACCAGCCCAGGGTGCTCCAAGCCCCGTCCAACCTGCCCTTGGACACTGCCAGGGATCCAGGGGCAGCCACAGCTTCTCTGCCCAACCTGGGCCAGGGCCTGCCCACCCTCCCAGCCACCAATTCCTTCCCAAGATCCCCCCCAGCCCTGCCCTCTGGCAGTGGGAAGCCATTCCCTGGGTGCTGCCCCTCCAGGCCTTGTCCCCAGTCCCTGCCCAGCTCTCCTGGAGCCCCTTTAGGCACTGCCAGGGGCTCTCAGGTGTCCCTGGAGCCTTCCCTTCTCCAGGGGAGCCCCCCCAGCTCTCCCAGCCTTTCCCCATGGCACAGATGTCCCATAATTCATGGATGAGGGTTGTTTCCATGTGCCCCCCTCCCCTTTGGCACAAACACCTTACAGCAGAGGCCACACTTTCCTTTCAGACAGCCAAGAGCCCCCAGCATTTAGGACGAGGCAGAGGAGCATCACTACCATTCCTTTGTAGATTCCCAGCAATATTTAAGCTCTTATTTGACTGATCTTATGCTATTTTGGGTTCTGCCTTATCTAGAGCAGGAAGAACTTCTGAAGAGATAACTGAGCCCTAAAGCTACACCTCCTCATACAGAGCTGCAGGATTTCTAACCTCTGTCTTAAGGCACAACAGTCCTTAAAAGTCAAAATTGGCAATGCCAAGTCAATCCTAATGTGTGTGGAGGGTTATTCATCAATGACCATGTTCAAGCATTGAATCAAAGTCTCAGTGAGGTGGGAGAGTCTCCCACCACTGGCTCTTAGAAACCTGACCCAGCTCTAAAAGCCACCTTGGAAAGCAGGGGTTGAACCTGAGACCTTCCAGACCTCCCTCACAACATCATTTATTCCACACTTCATATTTACTACTGTAAGATTGCAATCTTCTTCTTCAGGGAACTAAAAGCCCTTTCCCTTCAGCAGAGCAGCCACACAGGTAAGGTATAATTTCCCTCCAGACTTCTCTGTCCCCCACAAATTAAGAATAATCCCCTGCTGCCCATTTCTGCCATTGTTGCTGCTGGAAGCACCAGTGACTCAGAGTGGGCCCAAACAACAGCTCCTGGCCCTGAAATGAATTTAAAAACAGGCCTGAAGTTCACCTGGAGTGACCCCAAGGCAGGTATTTTGTGTAGCAAAGGGCTGAAGTGATGCTGGGATTTGCTCTTTCAGCTGCAAGATGGCCCAGGCAAAGATTTCAAGTATTTCCTCCAATTTTTGCTCTGATAACTTCTATTAACATCCCACCCCCAGCCTTGGAGCAGAGGCTGATTCCACAGGGAAAGCAGTTATGCTCCATGCCTGAAAGGAAATTTATATATATTGTACTATATTCTGCCAAACCCTCTGATTTATCTGACTTGAGACTTCCAAACCTTTCTCTTGGGAGGGCTGTGACAGCCCCAGCACACACACACCCCTTCCATACCCAATTCCTTTCCTCCAAGCATCCCTACTTGACCAAGTGGCATTTCTGACAGCTGCACATCACGAGCTTTCCTTGCAGGATTTGTTTCTAAATGCTGTCAAATCAAAGCAAAGGCTGACTTGCCTGCCAGGAGATACTGATCAGAGGCAGACAAGAAACAACCCTCCAGGAGAGCTGAGACAAAAAATTCAGCCCCATTTGCACAGAACATGGCGAAGTCATGAAGGTTTTTTTTTTTTCCTGGTGTTTTGGGTTTGTGGTTTGAGCTGTGGGTTTTGGTTTGTTGGGGGACTTTTTTTTTCACTCCAAGATGCAAATTCTCTGTTTATAAGGCGCATTACAAGACACAAGATCCCAACAAGAAATGCTGGTGAGTCTGCCAAGACATAAAACTATCATCTAATCAATTATTTAGGGTGGGAAGGGATATTCAAGACCATCCAGTGCCATGGGCAGGGACACCTCCCACCAGCCCAGGGTGCTCCAAGCCCCATCCAACCTGCCCTTGGACACTGCCAGGGATCCAGGGGCAGCCACAGCTTCTCTGCCCAACCTGGGCCAGGGCCTGCCCACCCTCCCAGCCACCAATTCCTTCCCAGTATCCCCCCCAGCCCTGCCCTCTGGCAGTGGGAAGCCATTCCCTGTGTGCTGTCCCTCCAGGCCTTGTCCCCAGTCCCTGCCCAGCTCTCCTGGAGCCCCTTTAGGCACTGCCAGGGGCTCTCAGGTGTCCCTGGAGCCTTCCCTTCTCCAGGGGAGCCCCCCCAGCTCTCCCAGCCTGGCTCCATCCCAGAGGGGCTCCAGCCCTGCAGCATCTCCGGGGCCTCCTCTGGACTCGCTCCAGCAGCTCCACGTCCTTGTGCTGTTGTTGCCCAGGGCTGGACAGGGAGCCCCAGGTTACTCTGGGGGGTGGGAGCACCACTCAGCAAGGAAACCTTGCCCAGAATAGTGGTGTTTGCTCACCCAGGTACCTGAAGCCCCAGCAGACCCTGCAGACAGTACTGGCCACACACAAGAGGCTTCCTAAAAAGGATCGGGAAGGATCTGAGCAGCTTCCCCGTGTCTAGGTCTCTCTTTCCTAAGTGAGCTGCCTGCCAAGCTTTCTTTAGCACCAAAATGCTAAAAGGCATCATAAGGAATCTAATCCTGTGACTTTGTTAAGCACAGAAAAGGTGCTAGAGGAGAATGCATTGATCAGCTTAATCAAAGTCAAAATACACGGGTTTTCTTTCAACTGTATCCCCTATCTGAGGCACACGAGCAGAACATTTGCTCTCCTCCTGCTATCATGACCATAATATTTCCACCAAGAGTCCTCCATCTCACCTCAGGGCTTTTAACATTATTAAAGAGATTTAAAACCCTCACAAAAACCACAGAAGCCTTTCAAAGAAAGCGCAAGCACCAAGTTTGGGTTCCCCTTTGTACTGTGTTTCCCTGACCTGCCTTTCACAGAGCCCAGCAGTGACACGGTAAGAGCAGCCCCCTCCAAACCCCAAAAAACATCCTGCTGGCATTTCAGCAGCCTTCCCAGCTGGGAGGAGAGCTGGGCTCTGAGGAGCTGTGTGATCACACTGGGAGCATCAAAGATCACAGCCCCATTTTTGGCTGCTGCAAAGGCAGACAAGGATCACAAGAGTGTTAACTGAGGCTGGACTGTGGCTTGGGCTCTGTCCTGGAGCCACACTCAGCCGCTCTCCTCTTGGGTTTCCAGCACTGTGATTTGCCAGCTGGATGCCAGCAAGGCACCTAAAGCCATCAGGGGTTAGGGCTCCCCTTTAGGGACATCAGTTCAAGCCCCTCCTCCAGGTGGGGAAAGGGACTAAGATGTTTCTTCACTGTCGTGCGAGTGACTTCAGAAAGCACCAGCTGATTGTACCTGCCCAGAGACCAAGAGCCTTCCAAAAGCAGCCAGCCCTCTCCAGGCTCCAGTTATCACACATCCCAGTTCCTCCAGACTGGGAGGGGAGTGCAGTGGGAGTTGGGAAACACTGGTTGTCAGCGTGACCTCACCACATCCAAATGGGTGTTTTATATGCCAGTTTTCCAGCCTCTCCGTGGCTGCACATGGCAAGGGTTGGGGTGCTGGCAGCACCTCCTGTCTCCAGCCTTCAGAGACAGGGGGGGCAGGACATTGAGCAGATCTCCTCAGCCCCAAGTCTGTCCTTTAATTTTAACTATAAAGGCACAAAAGAGCTTCAGAGCAGTAAAAAACACCCCCACATCTATGCCAAAGGCTCCTTGTTAAACTCATCTTTACTCTGTCTCTCCTACACGGGGCAAAACACAGAGGTCATTTATTACCTGTAAGGTCTTCTCAGAGCAATCACTGTAATGGAACAGCAGGGGCTCTCCTGAGAGGGAGAAGTCATGCCCAAAGCGGTTTGCTACTGGAAGAGCAGTCAGAAAAATCAAGGAGAATGAGAGAACAAGCTTCTCCCTAATTAAGCTTGTCAAGCAAAACTCCTTGAGCAGCCCAGGCTCATGAAGGAGCACAGGAGGTTCAGCTGCAGTTTCCAAGCTTTAGGTGGAGAAAGAGAAAGGAATCTGGTGGAAAACTAAACTTAGCTATTATCTGGGCTACAGGCAGCTGGAGTGTGTTTAACCTTTTGTGAGGGTACAAGTTAAAATCACCGAATTGCAGGGCAGAGACAGCCCATGGTGCAGCACTTTTGGCAATCAGGCACCAGGAATTCCCAGCTCCCTGCTCACTTCCATGGGCATCACTTAGCACCAGGAATGGCTTTTCCTTTGGATGTTCAGTGCATGCACAACTCCACGTGTCACCTCAAAGCTTAAGGGATCACCAAGTGCCTTGACAACAAAAAATAACTTCTTACATTACATTTGATTCTACTAAACCAATTTAAATTCCAGCCCTTCCACACAAGAGGATCTTTCTATTTGCAAAGGTGGCCAAACCACTTCTCAGAAAAAAACAGCAGAGCATCTCTAGAAACTCACTGGCACCTCCTTCAAGCCCACACTGGTGTGATGACCAGCTTATCTACAGCCCAGCTTATCATCCTGCTGAAGGCTGTGGAGCTTGCCCTCAGCAACAAGGCAGCTGCTGCACTGGTGTTTGCATGAAACTTCTTCTGGAGGATGAGACAGCTCAAAAAATAACCACAGTCTTGTTAAGATATGATTTAGAGACACGCACAGCCATTAGAGGAAGAAATAAAAGGCATTGTTTTCCCTCACCGAGTTATTTTGCTCGCATCGTGTGTTGTTAGCTGCAGACTTCAGGTGACATTTCACCTGATGGAGCAGAGCAGGAGCTGAAATAACATCTCCCACAGGGCCCATTCCCTTCAACTAAAGGGAGAAAAGCAATGTAGGGATCTGGGAACAAATATATCTGTCTATGTTTTCAAGCAGAGCAAACAGAGCCCCGGTGCCTGCCAGACGAGCCTGCCAACAGCTCCCACAGCAGAGCAGAGTCGAGGTGAGGAGCTGCATCACATCATTTCTATTTAGATTTATATTTTATATTTGCACCCATCTCCGGCCCAGGGCTGCCTTGGCCAACCCCAGCACGAAGCTCTTGCCCACATGAGGGACACACACATATGAGGGACCTGCCCACCTTGCATTGGGTCATGAAAACTCTTGTCCTGCTGCCCAGCCACGATCAGCGTGGATCGGCGTCGGGGCAAAGCCCTAAAAAAAGCACATATTTCTCAGCCCTCCCAGATCCAACAACTGCTCTCAGTTTACACAGCAATTACTCAGATTTCGTTTGTCACACTGCAAAGCAGCAAGACACAAAGGAGCTGGGTCCAGCTTTCCCCAGGAGCCTTCCCATCAGGATTTCAAGCTCAGCTGGCTCCCAAATCCAATTTCAGAGCCATTTCAATATGTTGTGTTGCTGCATAATCCGTGCAGCATCATTAAGAGGAAGGCACAAGTTTATTTGCTCTTCAATTTAGGGGGGTTTTTTTCCCCCCCCACCTCCTACTTAGATGAGTTTTGGTATCATGCTTAGCAGGGAACCAGAGATAAGCCTCGTGCCGGGTGAGAGCTCTGATGTTTTTATAAAGCATCTTTCATAAGGCAGACGTTAAACAGGAAGCGTTTATTGACTTTAAACTCACTTCATAAGACATTTACACGGGAGGGGAGGAAGAACAGGAGCTCCCAACAAGCCAGCCTGGAATTGGAGCTCAAACAAAGATGAGCCCTTGCATTGTTCCAGCACACAAGTGATCCCAAACACTGGGCAGTCCAGCCTTTAAAGCTGCAACACGTTCCCGGGAAAAGCCCCACACGGAGCCATCCCAGTCTGGGCTTCTTCCTGCTCAGCCACTCACGGGTAGTTATCTGCCATTATCCTTTCCTTAAGTTAAACCAGCATGGAAAAAGCGTTAAAGTGATACGGAAATTAAAGGTGCTAAAGGAGGGGAAGGAGACACTGCTGGTGAAGGTGAATGGAGAAGCAATAAGGCAGCTCTGATCATGGAGTGGTTTGTGTTGAAAGGGACCTGAAGGACCATCTCATTCCAGTTCCTGTCACAGGCAGGGACACCTTCCACTAGCCCAGGTTGCTCCAAGCCCATCCAGAAGCACCCTGTAACTTGTGGTTTCATGCTGGGCAGAGTGCAGATGTTTCAGTGTCTGCTCCCCCACCCTCAGCAGCCCCAGGAGCAGCAGCCCCCAGCCCCACCCAGGACACAAAACCTCAGGAAAGCAACCCTGGAAGCAGCTCCATGGAGGATGCACATCCAGTTCAGCACTCAAACGTGTCACCATTTCAGCTTTAGTTCAAAGTGGGTCCATGAAAGCAGCGCTTCAGCTCATGTTTAATGACCTTATTGAAGGGCGGGACACATCACAGCTCACAGGAGTTTGGGAGAGGGGGACAGACACACCACACCCACCAGCAGCACCTTCAGCAGCCACAACTCAGATCTCAGGTCTCTCATCCACCCGAGAAAAGCAAGTTCCTCTGGTGCACAAACAGCATTTCCCTTGCCATGGCTGAGCTGCTCTTTTGCTCCAGGCTTTTCAAAGGCTTTTGAGGGAAGCTGAAGCCTCTGTTTTCCAAGAAAGCCAGGCAGGCAATTGGAGCCAGCTGTCAGGCAGCTCGCTGCTACAGCAGCACCACTTGGATCCTCAACTGGCCATTCACCAGCAGGACATCAACCTTTCAAAGCCTTCAGCCTCCTCATATACCTGGTTCTTACTTCAGCCAACACATCTGCTCATCCTCCTCAAAAAGCCACTTGGAATATTGGCACTATCCCTGTGCTACAAGCTTTGGGGGATCTTTTCATCACCCATTATAAACTTACTATTGTGTTTGAAAGGAGATAACACAGGACCAACTATGAATACAGAAGCCCTGGCCAGGCAAATTTACTTTTAACAATTTTTTTCCTTTATTAACTTGACAAAGGGGATCTTCCTTATTGGGATCAAGCTGAGCAACCCACTCCCAGCCTAGTAGGAAAGTGTGGAAATACCCAAACCTAATTAAAGGCATTTCCCATGAAATACAACACTCTAGGAAATCCTTCAGATGCTCTTGCCCACCACACTAATTGCATCCCTACCTCCTTCTGAGGTTGCTGACAGATGCCACATATCACATCCCTCTTTGTTCCAATTACATTAAGCAACGAGCTTGATTTGATTAGAAGGAGGAAGGCAGCAAATCAAGAGGACTGGTGGGCGCTGAGCAGCCCCTCAGCTGTTTTACACCCAAATCCCACCATCACTGTGGGAGCAGGGCAGGACAAGAGCCATTCAGAGGAGGGCAGGCACCACCAGCAAAGCTCTGCACATGCTGGGGAAGGGCTTTCAGCTCAAACACCTGGGGGCTCTTTCAGGTGGTCTTCAGCCCCCACATGTCCCCAGCACAGCCCTTGCCTGGGTGGCTGCAGCCACAAACCCTCCCACTCCCACACCAGCGAGCATTAGGTTTGTAAAATCCCCCTCATTTCTTTCTAACCCAGCCCACAGTTCTGCACTTTGGGCTGTTCATTAGCTGCGAGTTGGTAAGGAAGAGTTCCCGTAGTGAAACAAGGACAAACCCCCCCCAGTGCAGGACAGCTGGAGCCTTTGGCCTTAATCCCATGGAGGGAAACAGCTGATGTCGTTTTCTTTTTGTGCTGGGAACACAGCCCCGAGTTCCAACAGCACAGAGCTTTTGGGGAGAGCCACACAGAGAGGAGAAAACCCCAGGCACGAGAATTACTCAGGGGGAGATGCCTCGAGGGCTCTGGCCAGACTCTCCACCAGAGCTTTCCAGCTGCTCTGCCAGAGAATTTACACAGCACATTCAATTCCCATCATCTTGTGCACACCCCAGGTGTGTGGCTGGAGGCTCCCACAACCCCAGGAGAAATCCAGCCAGGATTCCCAGTCCCTCCATTCCCACTCAGGAGGTTGCTGAGGGTCAGTGGGTGCTGGTTGCAACACAGCAAACTTCCTTCCACAGAAGGATCCTTGGGAATCCCCCCACTTCAAAAAAACCCAAATCAAACAAGAATGGAACACATCTGTGAGGAGTCACTTCTTCACATAACAAACTGTAGGATGTGGCTTGGCTTTTCCCAAAGAACCAACTCTCTGGGTTCTCATGAGAACACCACTCTCCATTTTCACCCAGACCGCCCACAGGTATCCCAGACCAGAGGTTATTAAGCATTTCCCACTCTTATCCCACAAAACAAAACCTTCTGTCTCAGTTTCCCTCCAGCTGATGGTAAGATACTCCAGTCCAAGGGAGAACACCAGGAGTTCAACCAAACATGAGGAAATAAATAAGAGGAGTCCCAGACACTCCTTCCCTGTGATGGAATTCCCTCCCATCCTCTGTGTTACACATTTCTGTCCCCTTTCCAGACCAGGAGAAACCTTTGGCTAAACTAGATTACATCCCATCCCATTCCCACTCATTTGAGAAGGTTCCCAGCACTCACTTCAGGGAAAAAAAATCCATCCCTGGGGTTTGCAATCCAGCAAGAAACTGAGAAGCCAGCCTCACTTCCCCTCCTTTGGCTGATGGGCCTTGGGATTAAAGATTCCCACTTTAGCAGAAATAATAATTACAGAAGTCATTGCAATGAGTCATCACTGGATATGGTGGAAATGCCTTTGGGTCATCTATTCCCATTAAATAGGCTTGGTCAGTGGGTTAAGTAATGGAGGATTTGGGGTTTGGGTGACAGAGGGAAACCAGGGGTAGAACTTGCCAAAAAGACCCAGCAGGTGATCCACAGGCCTTATCCCACCAAAGGGTTATTTTAAAGCTGAGATTCAGGTCTGGTTTTAAAAGAAAAGCTTTGCAGCAGACTAGAGTTCTACCTAAAGTCACCCTCAAGTGCCAGCAGGGCTCGAAGTCACCTTTAGCCAAGGCTTTTTTAGGAAGGAGAGCCCAGCTGGGTCCACTGAAGTAGAAAATTCCCAATCCCTACTTCTCCTCCATCACAACCAGCTGATGGATCAAAGCAAAGTGTCTTCCAGAGTCTCCCTTGGTGACTCCACACGAGTCCCACCCCCCAAAACGACCTGTGGGGACAAAATGCAGCATCCCAGGGGACATTGCTGGGGGTGGGACACCCACCCCAGGACACAGGTTTGAGCTGCAGCTCCTGCTCACTGCAAGGCAGGGGAGGCAATTCAGCATTCCACGGAGGTTCCCCATCTCACAGCTGCTCCAAAAATGAGATTATTGCCTTGAAAATTGAACTGTGGGGAGGTTCAGTCCCCAGGGCCATGCACAGAGAGCTGCTGGGAGGAGGTTTGCTCCCCTCCAGCCTCTGCCCAGCCAGAGCAGGGGACACAGGGATGTCCCCTGGGAAGGAGGTAAAGTGCCTCTTTCCACAGCAGAATTCAGTCCTAAGAAGCAGAGACAAGAACTGGAGGCTGGTGTGCAAAGTACATCAGAACTCCAGAAGCAAAGTGACTCACAGGGGGTGCAGTTCATAAGACACAGCAGCTCCAACACATCCCTTTAGGGCCTCAGAAGTTGGGGTGGGGGGGTGGGGGGTTTCCCTAAACAGTGTGGCATCCCTGGGAACATTTTCCATTGAGTTCATCCCACTCTGTACCCCAAACTTCTCATGTTGATCAAAAAGAGACCAAACATTCAAAACCCTTTATGCCTCTCACATACAAGTTCCCAGCTGGTTTTTTCCCCCTTCCAGGACCAACCTGGTCCACTGAGATCTCTCCAGAAAAAGCAGTGAGCAGAGGAAGAGCACAAGTCTCCCCATCCACCCCCAACAAAACAGATTTAAAGGGGCTCTCCAGGCAGAGGTTTCAGGCACAGCCCAAAGTCAGTGGATGGAGGAATAAATAATCCTTGCACAGGGTCTGTCCATCCATCCCCTTCGTGTCTCCATCTCTCTCACCATCCCCTGGGAGCTGTTGCAGGTCACTCACAGGTTGTGGCCTCAGCCCTGGTGACAGGGGACTCACAGCTCCCAGATTATTTCATCCCCTTCCAGGCCAGGCTCTCTCCCCTGAGGAATTTTGGGGAATCCCCATGCTGAGCTTCTCCTGGGGAGGAAAATCCTGCTCCCTGAGCTCATGCATCACCCTGCCCACGAACTTGTGCTACCACAGGAGGCACGAGGAGCTTTCCTGGCTGTCCCTCTGAACAGCAGCAAGGAAATTTCTTCCCGAGAGGGAAATTTCTTCCCTTTTCTCCTCAAAAAGCACAGTGAGAGATTCCACCACTCCAAGGAGAATGGACACAACCTTTTCACCACCTTGGCTTCTCCCCCTGCCCTGCCTGTGGTGTGGCCTCTGTGCCAGAACCTTTTTATGACTTAAAAGTACAAATTGCTTACGGGATGCACAGCAGGGTGGGGTGTTTTTGAACGACAACTCAACACTGGGAGACCTTTCACAAAACACACGCCCCTATTTCAACCTTTGCATCCGAGGGGGAATAAATTCACGTGTCACCTCAGTGCCTCTCATTGTTTCACACCAGCCCACAGCTTTGCTCACTCACCCTCCTCCCTTCACTCTGAAGTCATGACCCCTGAGCGTTGCTTTTGCTCAGGAAAGGCACAACAGACAAAAACAGTGCCAAAAAATCCCAAAATCTTACAGATAAAATAAAGCCAGAAGCAAGATGCCCTTTAACTCAGCTGTTCAACAGTTGCAGCTTCACTTGCATCACTTCTATTATCTCCCTTCTCTTCAAACAGGCACAAGAAGACCAAAAAGCTCAGCAAAAGGCAAAAATCAGAACTTACCTTGCAGGACAGAGAGCCCATTTTCATTAGTCAGGACCTCCTTTGACTCGGTTTTCATCTTCCCAGGGCTCAGGGGATGGAGGGTGCAGCTCCCTCTCCCTCCTCCTTTTCTCCTGGCTCCCAGAGGGATTATCCCACTCATCACCCCCTGCCACAAGCCCTGGAAAAACAGCTCCTCTGCACCACTGGAGAAGAGAAGAAGGTCCAAGAGCACCAGGTCAGGTCCTTTAATGAGGGTGGGGAGGTTGTTTTCCTCCCCACCCACCCTGGCCTTTACCCCCAGCTGTTTCCTATAAACTCATTTCCATTTTGGGCTGAGGAAGCTCCTCAGCCCCCTGGCTTGGAGCTCAGTGGTCCAACAGCCCAGGGAAGACCTGCCTGGGGAGGTTCACACTCAAGTATTTGTTGTGCCAGGCAGGGTTTTCCCACCAGGCAGGGAGATGGATCCTTGAGGAGCAGCTGGAGATGTGTCTGTTGGGGGGTTTGGGGTTTGGGGACACACCAGAGGCTGGGTGGGACACAGTGGGGTGGGGTGGGGGTTGCCCAGGTGATGCTGGGGAGCCTGATGGGGAAAATTGGCTCACCTGGAGAGGGGCAGCAAAGGGTTCTTCCCAAAAAGTTCCTCCCCCAGGGATTAGAGAGGCTTAGAGAAGCTTTAGGGAGTGATAATTAAGGGGGAAGATCTCCAGAAGAACTGGGATTTGTGTCTGGGGACAACCTGATAGGGAGAGCCTGGAACATCCTTTAGTTCTCATTTCCCTGGCTTTTCAAGGTTATTCCCAAATATGTTCTTGTGGCTTGTAAACAGGATTCCTGATACAATCCCACACTCCTCACCCTTCTCCAGAATAACTCCTTGTCCTGTTATCAGAGCACTTTTCTTTATAGTTTGCCTCCCCATACTGAGCTCCTGATCACTAAGAGGGAAAATGTCAATGAATCATATCTAAAAAATACATTAAAAATAGCTTGTTGATATCATTCCAGACTCCAGATCCCAGGCAGAGGCTTTAATCTCAGTTTTTGAGGAGAGGAAAAAATACACTCTCAAGCACCTACTCGAGTGACAGTAAAACACACCTTGTCTCATTCTTTTGTATTAGGGATGTGTCACTTGGCCCTCATGTTGCCAGGTGCAACTATTCGTCACTTGCTGCTTGTTTTTGGTCAGAAGAAACACTCAAACCCCCTTGATGGCAGCTGCAAAGCTTTGCCAAACTGTGTTTTATTCTCCCTTCACTTTGATCTGCTCAATTACAGCCATTAGGGGTTCTTCCTCTCATCAAAGCCTTTCACTGGAGGGGAAGGGTATTTGTTATTTGTCTGCTTTGGTGTGAAGGATTTTCAGCTTATTTAAACCCACCGTTCGAGTTTTTGCTCTGAAGATGACGGGCCTTCCTTGGAGAGCAAACTCTGTGTTGTCTTCTGTATGGTAGTGGAATCATGGAATGGTTTGGGTTGGAAGATCCATCTCCATGGGCAGGGACACCTTCCAACAGCCCAGGTTGCTCCAAGCCTTGTCCAGCATGGCCTTGGACACATCCAGGGGCAGCCACAGCTGATCCCATAAATATGGGCTTGCAGAAGGCTCTGGAATGGGGGGATAATGTTATTCCCTGTGTCCAGCTGCTGCAGAGAGCCCGTGAGACGAGGGGAGAGGCTCAGTTGGAGCCCCTGATCCCTGCAGGTGACTCCAGCTGATCCCTGCCCTGCCCAGCAGCGAGGAGAGCACACCCTCCGACCCCAGTGGCTCTGCAAAAGAACTCCTAATTAACGAAATGCGAGAATTGCCGCTGTGAAAACAGTTTCCACCCAGCATGGAAATGAGCTCAGCTCTCAGACACGCCGCCCCCGCCGTTTGGTTGTGCTGCTGTTTCATCACCAGGCTTTGGGGGGACTCCGCTCAGAGATCAGGTCACCCAGCAAGGAGGGATTTCCTCTGGCTTGGGCTCACCCTCAGCCACTCATTGGGGTCTGCCTTGCAGTTTTCCAGCAGTAACATCAGTGACTTCACAGGGAGGTTGTCGGTGGGGGAAATGGAACATCTTTCCTTCAAGAGACACTTGGATGGCCACACTCAGCGTCCCAAGGAGGCAGGATGGTGCCACCACTGAGCACCCACATCCCGAGCAGAATTTGGGCATGTTTTAACCCTTCTCACATCAAACCAGACTGCAAAACAAATCATTCTGGCCATACTGAACACTTGTGTCTGCTTTCCTATGTTTCTGGGATGGTGGTGCTGTCCACACGGACATCCCATGGGATGGAGGGGGCACAGGATATCTCTCTGAGGTCCCTCACCTCTGTTTTCATGAAACCTGCAGAAAATCAGTGGGTTTGTGGCTCTGGGTGAGGTTTTGTTGGAATTGGAAGAAGAGGTAAATAATAAACACCAGGAAGGAGCGGGGTAGGAATAACATGGACGTTCCCACACGATGCCTCTGTCCCCTCACTGTGTCATAAAAGTACTCTGATATTTCCTATTGTCCATTTTTTAATCCCAGAAACACCATTGCTTCCTGCTGCAGGTGCCTGGAAACTATTATTTACCATATTCATTAAAAGATTACACTTATTATCTGCTGCTGTAGCACAGAGAATAAAACTACTGCAGCAGAGAAATGGGAGTTTGGGGAAGGCACGTTGAGCCCCTCCAGCAGGATGGGGGTGAAGCCCAACCTGCAGGCCCTTTGCCTTCATGGAACATCATCTGAGGCTCATATTTACACAGATTTCATCCAAAAGCAAGGCAGACTTTAGATTTATTACCCTTTTTATTTTGGAGACTCCAATGGGTACGTTTGGTTCTCAAATCCGTGATGGGGGGAAACAATACACTGATTATTTATTACTAAGGAAGGAGAAAAACAGGTAGAGGGTTGGGTTTTTTCCCCCCCTAGGAGCCAGTTTCCTAAGGAAATGAGACCTATTCCATTAAGTGTGTGGAAGGGGAGGTCAGGCAGTCACACCAGTTGGGAGTGTGCTCACTATCCCACGTTTCTGAGGCGAAAAATTCTGGAAGCACCGAGGGTGAGAACAGAGAGGGATTCATTTTCTCTCCTCTGCAGCTGAGCCCTTGTGGGGCAGAGCCCGAAGCTGTGGGGCCAAAGTGGCCTTCAAAACCACAACGTTCCTTGCAGTCAAATGGGGATTGATCACGTTGTTGGGGACCTCGAGCCTTTTAGGAGCCCCTCATGGTTGATCCCAGAAGGGTTTCCACTGGATCTCTTGCAGTTAGGCATGAAAACTCAGCCTTGAGACACTTATCCATACAAAGAGGGCAGGAGTTGAGCTTCCTGTTGTTCCCTGGCCTCACTTTCTGCTCCAGTTTCCCCCTGGTGCCCTGGAATGGATAAATCCCGGGAGCTCACTGAGGGGAAGGCACTCAAGCACTTAAGAGCAGTGCCCGTTTCCAATAACTCAATCCTGGAACAGCTGCCCAAGGATCCAGGGCCATCATCTCGGGGCAACTTAATATTAGTCATTGTTACATGATTGAATTAGGTGGGCAGGAGTCATTTCTGCAAGATTCATGAGGGTTTTAATTGATACTGTTTAGTTACCCAGAACAATATTTCTTCTCTATTCACGAGTTCCTGGAAATCAAGGCCCTTGAGTTGTAAAATACGTGTTTAAAGCCAGAGCTGTGAGCTGCAGCCCCTCTGAAAGTCAGCTGGGCATTATCCTGCAGCCCTGTGAGGGGGAGCAAGGCTTCAACGGGAACGTGGCCTGGCACCTGGGGCAAGTTTGGCTTTTTGAGACACCATGGAGGGAGATTTTTCCCCCCCAGAAGCCAGTTTCCTAGGGAATTGAGGCTGTGTGGATGGGATGGTCCTACAGCCACACCATTGGTGGATATCCCACATTTCAGAGGTGAAATCTGGGAGCCTGGACATCCCAACCTTGCTGGCGTTGCTGTAGAGGGAGTGGTGCAGCCCCAGCACAGTTGGATATCCATGTCCTGCCGTGCTGCACCATTCCCTGGGCCCATCCAGCAGCAGAGCAGCCCCACCTGGAGGGTCTCCCATGACACAGTGTGGCCCTGGGGACACTCCACGTGGCATTTTACCTTGGCTGGCGTGGTGGCAAGATGGGCCCGAGGCTGGGAGCGGGAGAGGAGCACGATGAGCTCAAACTGGCCTTGCTGGACCAGGGGATGTGCTGAGCACCATGTGAAACATTTCCTCCTTGTGAACTGTCAGCAGGGACATTTTCCTGGCAGTTGTTCTCAGTTTTGCCCCTGGCGTTCTCTGTGAGCCCACAAAAACACGCCGAGCGTCTCCAGCGGCGCCGCTCGCTCCCAGCTCAGCGTCCTCACGCTGCTGGGAGTTGTTTCCCGAGGTGGTTTGCTGTGGAAGTGCAAACTGGAGTCAGGGTGGCCCCACAGCAGCAGCAGCAGATGGACACTTGAGTCCTACCAAACCAGACCTGGCAGCTCTTTCCTCCACACTGCTCCCAGTTGGAGCCACCCAAAAGCACGGTTGGCTTGAGCTGGATGAACCAGCAGACACACAGTGGGTTGGTTGGCTGCTCCACAGGGATGATCCCAGTGGGTGGAGAGCTGAGGGAAAGCAACTGGGAAGTGGCACACAACATGGCATCAACCAGTGCCCCTTGACAGAACAACCAAGTCAACGCTGAGGCTCAACTTTGCCACCACCAAGAGCCCAGGATGACTCTGGAGCTGTGGAGATGGACCTGCCAAGGCAGAGACATTTGAATATCCCAGCTGAATATCCATCCTGGAAAAAGAAACCAGCAGGAGGGAAGGAGAAACTACAGTGCTGAGAGTGGTGAGGAGCACAGGAGACACGTGCCCCGAGTTTGCAGTAGACAAACAAGCTCTCCATGTGGTTTGAAGACACAGGGAACAATTTGTGGCTCCCAAACTCTTTCCTTTCATCGCTTCTCAGTAAAATCGGGCTTTGACAACATTTGTCCCAGTTCTCAGCCCGGTCAAGGCTTGTGGGTGAAGACACCCAGCTTGCAGCTCTTGCTGTGAGCTCACACCTTCTCCCCAGAGTGAAACCAGCTCGGGTTGGTTACATTAACCCAAAGTGACGCTCTCCCAGAGCGAGGCTGCCGCTGGACGTGTCAGCGTGGACATCTCACACACCACCCTGCCCTGGCAAAACCAGAGAGCCTTGTATAAGGCTGGATGCGGATTTGTCATCAGCTTTTAATGAGGATAAACTGTTTTTCTGATTTCGTGATTAGATTTAAGCATCTAATTCCAAAAGCTGCTTACAATAGGGAAAAGAAAATGAAAGGCAGGAAGTCACAATGAAAATGCTCTTGATGGGATTTGTTGATGTCTGTGACACAGGAGGGTGTGACCCTCTCATGGTGGGGTGCTTGGGGTGTCTGTGCAGAGCCACAAGCTGGACTCAGTGATCCTTTGGGATCCCTTCCAGCCCAGGAGATTCCATGGTTCTCTCCTGGTGGCAACTCCAGCAGCTCATGAAGCAAAGGATGGTTTCACATCTGTGCTGGTTCACAAACCAGGGGTGCCCCAAACTGTTGGTTGAGTGTCCCTCAAGGCTGTGGGGTTTTTTTTCTGAATTCAGCCAAATGGTGTGATTTGTGCGATTTTTTTTGGGTTGGACTCGAGGATCCTTGTGGGCACCTTCCAACTCAGGATATCCTATGAGTCTACAATAAATTGTATTTATTCTCACCAGCCAGGAGATGATATTTGTTCTGAGAAGAGAGAAGTATCTGCAGCCATCAGCTGTCCGAACTGGGCAACTTCAGTCATGTTTCTTTTTGACTGAATACCATTACTTGTATATTTTAAGCTCTTCCCTTTTTTCCATTGAGGGCAAAGCCCAAATTTCACCACATAACATAGAATTTCATTTTAAAGATGCTTTCACTTACAATTAGTGGTGGTGGGAACAACCCAGTGCTGATTCTGCCTCTGAGCTCACCGAGGCTGTTTGAAATGTCCGTGCTGGAGGAGACACTGAAAAGGTGAAGATTTTATCCCACAGAGTGTTCACAGGGTGGATTTGCAGGCCAAAAAACGGAGGGAGTTGCCTGAAAGTCCCACACATCTCATCCCACCATGCCTGCCCCGAACTGGAGTGAATTTGGGACACAGCTTTGGGAGCAGAACTTCCATCCCAAATCCTTCAGCTCGGAGCTCTACGTGCCTGAACCCCTCTCCGGGCTGTAAGAACATTATCCTGCATTGGGTTGATTAAATATTATTAAAAGAAACCATTTCTTCCTAGAGGGGGGGGGGAAAAAAAACAGAATAAAGCAGAATTTGTCAAAGCTCTTTGGATCTGCCACTGCAGTCCCTCCTGAAGAGGCAGCTGGAAACCCTTCAGGTGTTGATGACAAAAGCTCTTTTGTGATGGCCACAAAAAGGGTTACGTGAGGTTTAGAAGCCCGGGAGCGTTTCTGTTTGATGCTGTATTAATCTCCTCGTGGACAAGAATCACATTCCATCCCTCCCCACTGCTTTTCTGGTCGTGTTAAGGCTCTTGCTGTGATCTTCTGATCTTTCCTATTGATTTGTGAAATCCCAGGTATCAATCTGACAGGCAAAGAAAAGCAGTTTTGTCCTAATGGGGGTGGAAGGAAGGAGGGAACAGTCACAGAACATTCTCTGGTGAGCTCTCAGCACCAGGTCTAACACCTACTGGTCTCCACAGACTTTAGTGAGCTTGGGATGAGGCCCTGCCCTCCAGGGAATGAAATCTTTCTGCTCAGTGATACAAGAATCACTCAGGTACAGCGAGGCAGAGGAGAGAAGGCCTTTTTTAAGGAAAAAAAGATCTCAAGAAACCTAAGTTTGCTTTACTTGCCGCAGTAAATGCTGTGCTGTGTTTGGGGTTATGGTTTAAAAGCCCCTCTGAACTGGAGCACCAAGCCCTTGGGACCAGATCCACTCATTGCCCAGCCTGTATCCATGTGTGGGATTGACTCCCATTGCCCAGCCTGTGTCCATGTTTGGGATTGACTCCCATTGCCCAGCATGGATCTGTGTTTGGGATTGACTCCCATTGCCCAGCCTGTATCCCTGTTTGGGATTAATTCCCATTGCCCAGCCAGGATCCCTGCTTGGGATTAATTCCCATTGCCCAGCATGGATCCCTGTTTGGGATTGACTCCCACTGCCCAGCCTGTATCCATGTTTGGGATTGACTCCCATTGCCCAGCCTGTATCCATGTTTGGGATTGACTCCCACTGCCCAACCTGTGTCCATGTTTGGGATTGACTCCCA
>VXBX01006284.1:7896-29593 GCA_013400415.1 Scytalopus superciliaris | reverse complement strand
TGCCCAGCCTGTGTCCATGTTTGGGATTGATTCCCATTATCCAGCCTGTATCCCTGTTTGGGATTGACTCCCACTGCCCAACCTGTATCCATGTTTGGGATTGACTCCCACTGCCCAACCTGTATCCTTGTGCTCCAAAGTGGATTCCCTTCAACTTCAGGTGCCTTTGCTCTTCTCGAGCCCCGTTACTGGGAGGACCAGGAATGAGCCCTTTTCTCCTGAGTGTTTCCTACAAGAGATCAAGTTGTAAGGGGATGGAGCATCTCCCCTGTGGAGACAGGCTGAGAAATTGGGAATGTTCAGCCTGGAAAAGGGAAAGTTGAGTGGAGACCTTCCAGTATCTGAAAGGGATACAAATGAGCAGGAGAGGGATTTGTCATCAGGAACTGTAGTGACAGGACAAGGGGAGTGGGTTCAAGCTGAATTCCTGGCTGGGAGGGTGGGCAGGCCCTGGCCCAGGTTGGGCAGAGAAGCTGTGGCTGCCCCTGGATCCCTGGCAGTGTCCAAGGGCAGGTTGGATGGGGCTTGGAGCACCCTGGGCTGGTGGGAGGTGTCCCTGCCCATGGCAGGGGGTGGCACTGGGTGGGCTTTAAGGTCCCTTCCATCCCAAACCATCCCATGATTCCATGACTTTTCAGTTCTCCCCCAGTGAGGTTGGCCAGAGCCAGCACAGAGCCCAGGGCATCGTCACTTGTGCAGGGAGAACAGAGGAAAGGGCATTTTCTGGGTTTTATGGGGCACTTTGGTGTTCTCTCCATAGTAATTAAAGCCAGATAAAGTGGAATGGGAAATGAAGCCTCATTTATTATTTTTTTTTCACAGTGGAAGTGAAATTCTCTGAGGGCAGTGGAATCCTCTCTGGCTTCACTTCTGGAGTTCAAAGCTCAATGTCTCTCTGCAAGAGACGTCCTGGGCAAACACAAGCTCTCAGTCTCCTCACAGGGCTCACAGGCTGCAATTAAAAGGGCTGCTCTATCCAGGAGTTCAAGTCTTAATTTAATAGTCTTGCCCAGCCTTAACAATTACAATTTTATTGATTTAAGGAAAGCAGCAAAGAGCACAGGAGCAGCTTGTTTATTTCCTGTCTCACAAATCAGTCCAAAGGTTAATTTTCATTCATTAAAAATGTCACCTTTTAAAACTGATCTGCAATAATTTGGAAAAGTAAAAAAGCAAAAAAATCGGGGGCAGGATAAGAGCAGGAAAGGCTCCTTTTTTTCCTGCATTAAGGCTCTGGAGAGTTACTTGCTGCCTTTCAGATTTTATTTGTAAAGATCTGGACAAGGTTTCGTGGTGACCACGTAGCTCAGGGCCAAGCAGGAGGCTCTGGAAAACAAGGCAGTGCCTCAAAGTTCTGTCAAGAGGCACCTGACCCCTTCCAATCCCAAAGGATCCCTCCACTGAGATGCTGGAGCTGCAGCTCCTCCCAAGGTAAACATCAGCTGGGAAGATGTGAAAGGATGAGATAAACTGAAAGGAGGACAAAGCTCTCCCTCGGGCACAGAGGGGAGACTTTGGAAAGGAGTTTTTCGTAAGTTTTCTGCTTGTTTCCTCCATCACAACTGCCTCAAAGGGAGAACAGGGTGGCCTGAAAAGGGCAGCACTCCAGGCTTGATCAGGACAAAGTTTTGGATCTGTTTGTGGAGAACACTGGTGGGCACAAACTGCAGCAGCCAGGAGGAGATGGGAAGGTCTCTGTGCATCACACAGCAAAGGGCAAGGCAGATTCACCCTCTGCAACTCCCTGGCAGGAGGGCATAGCCAGAGGGGGATCGGCCTCTTCCACCATGGAACACGAGGGAACAGCCTCCAAGTTGGACATCAGGAGGAGTTTCTTCATGGAAAGGGTTGTTAAGCATTGGAAGGGGCTGCCCGGAGAGGTGGTGGAGTCCCCACCCCTGCAGGTGGGCTCCTGGAGGAGCGCTCAGTGCTCTGGGCTGGGGGACAGGGTGGGCTCCGTGGGCTGGGAGGGTTTTTCCAGCCTTAAATGATCCTGGGATTCTGTGACTCAGGAGGAACAATCCCAGGGCTCGGAGCAGCCTGGTTTGGCAGCACAATCCACGCAGGGCAGAGATGAGGTGCTCTGCTCCAGGACACCCCGTGCTGTGCCTGGGTGCGTGAGCAGCAAACTCAGGAGCCTCAGCACCCCTGTGGACACACATCTGAGGGACATGTCCCAGGGCCAGCTGGCACTGCCAGCCTCACCCAGGGTTTGCCCCAGGACAGCCAGGACCTCCACAATCCACTCAGGGGTTTGATTATCCTTTGCCCCCGTGACCTCCCAGGCAGCGTGTGGTGCCTTTGAGGCTGGAGCTTTGACCACTTCTCCCTTCCGTGAATCAGCCCGTGGCTCCGTCAGCCCTTTCCAGTTGTCAGCCCTTCCCACGAGCTGTGCGTCCCCGCACTGCACACCGTCCTCCAGCCCTGGTTTTGGGAGATATGACCTGTCCTCCCCTTCCTATTTCCCACCCCGTGGTCCCACCAAAGAGCAGTGGGAGCCCAAATTCCTTGGATTCCCACCACGCCCCCAAATTCCCAAAGCCCACGGATCACTCCCTACCCACCTACTTGGCCACGTTCGGCTCCGGCCTCGTTGCGTGTCAATTAAATGAACCCAAATTTCCCCTGCATTGCACAATTCCTTCCTCGACCCTTTATGACTTCCCTGCTCTCTGCAGGGTCACCTGCAAGGTTTTATCAGCACACAACGTGTGTTTTCTTCAGGCCAGTCACTCAAACAAAATTAAATAGCGTGGAAATGCTTTCTCGCCCTACCCCAGTGGAAACACGGGCACTGCTTTCATTCCTGCCTTTACAGTTACACACTGAACCCTATTAATTAGCTAATTTGAGAGCTCTTTAATGCCTTCCACGTGCCTTGCTCACTGCTGTTACTCAGACTAAACCCAGGACTGACTCAAAGCCCCACTTTCTGTAAGTTTTTGGCAAACCCTGTAAGTCAAGCCCGTTCCAATTCTGTAAAACTTGGCAATGTTATTTTTTACAAGGTACCAAATCCACTTGACAGTGTTACTACTTGGGCTTACTTTTGCTGCCCTCCTTCCATTTCCTTCCTCTGGTAATTATTTTCCCTTAATTTATTGCGTCCTGTGTGAGATTCTGTGTTATTTATCCCGGGACTGAAGCCAGACTCACTTTCCTAGGATATGGGAGGGTTTTTCCAGCCTAACATCATTGGGAACCTCCCAAACCAAGTGAAAGAACCCATCAGTGCTGCTCCAGAGACCTCCTGAGGAGGCTCTTTGGAGACTCCTGGGTGCAGTCAGACCTGTGTGTGTTGGGAATTCCGAGCTGCTGCCCCAGCCCTGCTCCAGGGAGTGCTGCTGGAATGGAAAGCATTTCACCATCCAAGAGGGCATTACATTATCTGGCTCTTCCCCACGCCAGAGCAGAAATATTTAGGGATCTTTTCTGTCTTCATCATTAGCAGCACTCTTTTTATTTATTTATTTCTTTTTCCATTTCAGCCTGCTAATGGCTCAATACCATTGTGAGAACATTCTTTTGCTCTTAGTGCCTTTTTATGGCTCCCCATTGTCCCCAACCCCCTCCTGGCTGCCAATCTCTCCTCACATCCTTTCTCTCCGTGGCCACGGGGCTTCCTCAGCTTATCCTGGATGTGACAACCACAGGGACAGGACCTGTGAGATCCATAAGTGGTGTCAGGTCCTCCCTGAGGCTCTGCTGGGCTCTGTGAGATGGTGAGTGGGGATTTTCTCCCCCCACACAGTCACACCCTGAGCCTTTCACCTCTGGATTTGGCCTGGATTTGGTCCTCAGCCTCTGACTCGACAGCAGAGCCAATGAATGTTCTGTCTTGCACAAGGAGCTGCAGTTCCAGGGGCTTCCCAGACAGTCCCAAACCCATTCCATGAGTTGGCAGGAAGGATCCTCCTCACTGAGGAGCGGGGAAGGCACATCCTTGCTCTCACCTCGGGAAGAGTTACCCAAGCTCCATGGGAGAAGCTCCCTCACACGTTATTCAGCACAAATTCATCATTTTTAGGAATAAAAAGCGAGTTGCCAACCACTGGAGGCAGGAGAGAAGTGCCTGGCCCTGGTGGCCCTGCTCTGATGGGCAAACCTCTCTAAACCTGCTCTGATCCCCCAGAGGGTCTGGCCACGGCAATTACCCTCCAGTAATTCACTCTTTGACACCCAGTTTGGAAAGGGAAATATTAGGATGGAATCCAAGTGCTTTACTGTAAAAAAAAAAATTCAACTCTTTCAGGTTTCAAGCCTTCGGTAGCCGTGCTAGATGGAAACAAGATGGGACCACAGATGTTAAGATGAAGAGTTTCTATGTATCCAACTAATATCTGACCAAGCCAGAAGCCAAATTTACTTCAAAGGTCTTGAAAGTATTTAAGATAAAACCCTTTTTTTTTTATATATGCGGAGACTGTTGTTAAATAACACCTGCTGTGAATAAATAGCTGCATTGATTTAGTCCATCTCTTTCTTTTAATAATGAAATAGTCCAAGTAATATGTGCAAAGTCATTTCATTTGCGTTAGAACTGCTCAGACCTCTCAGGGTATTATTGCAAGGGAACAAACACCACTTTGTGGGCTTTTTCTGAGCCCTTTAAAGCTCAGGAATCCCAGGGGGAGGTGCCTCACCTCGTGAACAACCCCTGAGCCTGGTACTGCCCAAAGCCTCTCCTTGTAACATCCCTCACCCGGAGCTTTACCAACGGAAAGGGAAGAGATGCTGAACAACAGGACAACAAAACAATGGCCAAAGACAGAGTCATGCATCCCACTGGAGCTCTGCCAAAATATTCTCTCCATCCCTCAAGCCAACTGGTGCACAGGGAACTTCAGCGGGGTGGGAAAAGAGCTCTGCACACCTGGGGAAAAAATAGGCGTTTTAAATTCCTTTTCTCATTGATTTCTATTCTTATAGGACTGTCTGCATTTTTATTTTTCTTTTGCCCTTGTTGCTATTACCAATACACACTACAGGGTTTCTGAGCCTTGTTCTTGGCCAGAGTTTCTTACAGCCAGGACAGCTGTGAAATCAGAACTGAAACAAGAAGGAAATTGTGATTGAAAGGAATGAGCAGCAATTTCAATTCAGGGTATTTAATAAGCCTTCATTTGCTTGGGAGGCTCCCTTAGGAAAAAAGATGTTTGGGGTGATATAAAACAGTTCTTTCCCCTTAGTGATTGGAAAATTTAGTTCAGGGGAAAGGTGGATAATGTGACTGGAAATGTGTCCTATTCCCATTCCTAATGATGAACAAGAACCAAAGGAATGGGAGGTGCATGATACAAAATGAATGAAGATGCTACAGAAATACAGAACAAGACAAGATGACAAATTCTGTGGAAGGGGAGGGAAGGTTGAGCTCCCCTCTCTCTGGATCTTTGCAAGCTACTTCTGAGGGACTTGGAGAAGCCCAGCCCTGCACCCAGCAGGTCACACCCAAGGCCCAGGTATCCCAAAATTCTATTTTCTGGCATTGGAAAGGACAGGCAATGCCTAAGGATGAGCATGAGGAAAGGGATGCCTTGTGGCAATTCTTCCACACAAGGCTCTGCCAACCTGCAGTTTGCAGCTCAAAGGCTTCCTGAGCCAAAAGAGTCTTCAAGTCTTCAAAGGAGTCTTTTCATCTATCAATTTGCCCAGCTGTTTTCACCTCCCCCCCAAAAAAAAAGAAAGGCTTCAGGGCAAGTCATGGAGATGGGCACCTTGTCAGGACCTCTTCTGGTGGGGAGGAGCTGGCTCACCAACAGACAGGAGTGTTTCCTGCTGGGAGGAGGAAAGGCAAGGAGGACGTTTCTGATGGATGGCTTTCCAAATCCCAGAGCTGTGTCCGGTGGGGAGGCAGCTGAACATGTCTGGGAAGGAGAAGAGAAGGAGAGGACAACTCCACAAAGGGCAGATCTTGCTTTGCCTGCAGAGCCAGCCTGCAAAACAGTTGATCTGACATGGCCTGAAGGGCCAAACTGAGCCATTGGCACCTGCCCTCGGTGTGTGGGGTTCACCTCTGGTTCAACCAGACCCACAGCTGGACCTTCCTTTGCCAGGGCAGGATTGAGGGATGCCAAGCCTGTGTGCCACCAGCACGTCTGCTGAGGGTTGTGGGGCTGTCTCCATCTGGCTTCACTCCCTGACACAGTGTGAGGATGCTCTGCAGGCTCAGGAGGAGCAGGGGAAGGTGAGAAAATCCCTCCTGTGCTTCTTTTCCTGCCCCTCCTAAAAGGAGAGGTCGTGGGATCATGGGATCAATTAGGTTGGGAAAGACCTCTGAGATCATCAGGTTCACCCTCTGAGCCAACAGCACCCTGGCACCCAGAGCATGGCACCAGGTGAGATCCTGGGAAGGATGTCAGGCAAAGGGGTGGAGATTCAGCACTTGGAGGGCTTTGGAAATGGGAAAGCAAATGCCAGGCTGGTGAGAGACCCACAACACAGAGCAAGCCCTTCCTCCTTCTGAGCTTCCCACAGAGGTGCTCAAAGAGGGAAATAAACCAGCAGCCCTGCAGGTGTTTGCTCCTTTTTTGTCATACAGCAATGAAGGAGGTTGGAAACCCAAAGCTCAGTGAGGGGCTGGTGGCTTAGAACAAACCCAGGGACCTTACACAGAGGTGGCTCCCAGCCCAAAGAGCAAACAAACCATGCAGATGGAACCCAGCCTTGGAAGAGGAAGAGCTGGTGTGCTGGGAGGTGTTTTCCATGCCATTGCTCTGTGATGCATCACTTACCACTCTCTGCAAAGAGACACCCGGGGGCATGAAAAGGAATGGAAAGGAAATAAAGGGTCCAAACCCTTTGCAGGGTCTTTCAGTGTCACCCTGTTTCCAAACTTCATCATGGATTGGACTCTGAGCCCCCTTGTCAAGACACAAAACACTTACACTGCACCAAATGTGCATTTAAGACTCAGGGGGGACCTTCTGGCTCTGCAGTCCCTGCCAGGAGGGGGGACCTGGGGGAGTCGGGCTCTGCTCCCAGGGAACAGGGACAGGAGGGGAGGGAACAACCCCAAGTTGCACCAGGGCAGGTTTAAAGTTGGATATTGGGAAAATGCCTTCCTGGAAAGGGCTGTCCAGTATTGGAACTCGCTGTCAAGGGAGGTGGTTGTGTCCCCATCCCTGGAGGGATTTAACATCCCTGTGGATGTGGCACTTGGGGACGTGGGGCAGGGCTGGCCTTGGCAGTGCTGGGGGAAGGGCTGCACTGGATGATCTTACAGGTCTTTTCTAACCTAAATGACTCTGTGATTGTACTCTGTGATTCTGTGAAAAGAAAGGGAGGAGCCCTACTTTGCCTCACACCATGAGCTGAGCACCACTGGCAGGGCTGGAGCCCGTCCCACCCCAGCTGGAGAGACAGGGCTGGATGGCAGGACAATTTCTGTGCCTCCATCCCAACTCTAAATCTTGGGTTTCCAGCGCTGTCCTCTCCGGATTTGAAACCCCCTGCACTGGTGGATGTTCTGGGAAAGTGGCAAAAGACATCTATTCACAATAGGATTGCTGGAGACAGCTGAGGGACTATTTCCTGGAATGATGGAAAAGGCTTCTTTGTGGATATCTGGCAGGACTGTTTCTGCTTGAGTGATGACTTGATTGCTCCTGGGGTTTTGCTGAAATCCTGGTTATATATTAAGACATGCTGACCCTTGTATGAGCATGTTTTTAGTGTTGCTTGAATAGAAAGAGGCTGGTGAGCACTTGGGCTGAATAATGTGGCTGATGGGAATATATTTGGATTGGGAAAGGGCCCGGGTCAGAGATACCCAGTCATTCCTCTAAATGTGCTGAGTTTTGAAGCTGCAGCCCAGGGTGTTGCTGCAGTGCTCTGTGTTAGAGGTGGTTTTCCTGGGATGAGGTGGAAAATGCATCCCAGGCTTCCTGCAGGACACAGGCAGGTGCTGTGGTTTGGGAATGGGGGTTTCTCTCATCCTACAGAGAGTGGCAAGTTGCTCCAAGCGGTAAAAGCAAAGCCTTGCTGCATGTGAAACTGGGGGATTTCTCTCCTTGCAGGGAAGAGAGGAGACTCAACTGCTCACTTGTAGCTTTTCCTGTGCCACCTGCCTTTACCTTCCCTTGTTTCCCTCACCCCATCTCTTGGGCCTCTCATCTTCATACAGAAGTGCAGCACATCCTCCCTCCCTGCTGCAAGTGCTTCATGGAGCCACAGAATTATTTAGGTGGGAAAAGCTCCCTAAGCTCATCAGATCCCCTCACTCCCCCAGCCCTGCCAAGGCCACCACGGCCCCATGTCCCCAAGTGCCACATCCACAGGGATTTGAATCCCTCCAGGGATGGGGACTCCAAACCTCCCTGGGCAGCTGTGCCAGGGATGGACAACCCTTTCCATGAAGAAATTGTTCCCAATATCCAATTTAAACATCCCCTGGTACAACTTGGGGTCGTTCCCTCCCCTCCTGTCCCTGTTCCCTGGGAGCAGAGCCCGACCCATCCCTGGATCCATCAGGGAGTTGCAGAGCCAGAAGGTCCCCCCTGAGCCTCCTTTTCTCCAGGCTGAGCCCCCCCAGCTCCCTCAGCCCCTCCTGCTGCTCCAGCCCCTTCCCAGCTCCGTTCCCTTCCCTGCACACCGTCCAGCCCCTCAATGTCTTTCTTGTCATGAGGGGTCCATGGATCTTGCCCCACCCATCCTCCAGCTCGGCTCTCACTGAGCCTTTCATCCCCCAGGCCATGCCCAGCACAGCCAAACCCGGGCTCAGTGGGATCACTCACCTTCCTGCATCCTGAGGTCACCATCCCAGTGTCATCCCAGAGCCAGTCCCCCCCTCCCTGAACCACCCACCCAGGTCTGTCCAGATCTCACCAATTCTACCTTTTCTGCTTAAAAAAGACCCCAAAACCATCAGACTCCTCTTTCTGTTTGCTCAAGGAAGCAAAGGCCTTTTTAAAAACCCTTTCCATCCTCTACCTCAGCTGTTTCTTGTCTGGTCTTGATGGCAACCTCTTCCTCCTCTCCAGCTGGTGTTTCCAGGAACATCCTTTCTGGCTCAACCCCACCAATCCCTCCCCGGACCTCCTAAGCCTGAGATGACAAGCCCAGTCCTGTCTGTGTCAGCTCAGCCAATATTCAGCTTTTCCAGGTTTTCTTCTGGCATACAGGGAAGACTTGGGTGCTCCAGCATCCCTGTGCTGTCCCACCCACACGTCCCCTCTCCCCCCAGAGCCCCGAGCAAACACACAAACAACCCGTTTATGAAAGCGAAGAGGGAAAGCCAAGAGCAGCTGCTTTAAATCTGCTGGAACGCCGGCGGCAATTGCATAAGGCAGAGGTTTTGTTGATGTCCCCACCCCATTCCTGAGAAATATTGAATTTATTTCGGTGTCACTGTGCCCGCTGCCCATGCCCTCAGCACATTCACAGCATCAAAGCCCAGCTCTGGATTCACTTCTGCCCCGACGCCATCCCACAAGAAAGAGGCAAGATTCAAACCAGCCTCCCCAGCCCAAGCCAGCCAAGTTCCTTGTCATGCCCTGGACATGCAGAGCTCAGTAAACAGATGGGTCTCACCATCCCCAGGGGATTGGTGGCTCTGGGCCCTGACAGAGCAGCAGGGTCCAAATTAAATGACCCTTCAGCGAGAGGGACCAGCCCCCAGCAGATCATCTGCTGGCAAGATGCAGTGCTGAGCCCAAGGCACGGTGGAGCACAGCCTGTCCCACAGCCCTGGTCTGCATTAAGTGTTTGGAATCAGGGAATCCTGGGATCGTGGAATGGCTTGGGTTGGAAGGGACATTAAACCCAGCCCATCCCACCCCCTGCCATGGGCAGGGACACCTCCCACCAGCCCAGGCNGGCCTCCTCTGGACTCGCTCCAGCAGCTCCACGTCCTTGTGCTGTTGTTCCCAGGGCTGGGGCAGCATTCCAGAAGGCAGGGCTCTTTCATAATAAATATTCCCTGATTCCAAGGTCCTGTCTCAACCCCCAAGGCAGGTCTCACATCTCCAGCCCTGCCAGCATTAAAGCCAGACTCACATGTTGGTTTGCTCTGGGCAGGTGGAGCAGGACTGAGATGCTCTCCCAGACAATGCCAGGTTCAGCCACAGCATCCCTCCATGGAGAGCAGGAAAGAGCCACATCCCAGCAGGAAAGCAGTTTGATTTTCCTTTGCTGTCCAACTTCTCGGGTCATCTTTCTCCCCAAGGATGTTTTTCCAGTATGACAAATCCACCACCAGAAAAAAACTGTGGCAGTATTTGGAGTCCACCTGATATTCCTACAGCAAGAGCTGCAGGGCTGGGCTTGTGCATGTCCATCCTGTAACTCAGCACAGCCTCCCTTTGGCCTGCAAACCATCTGGAGAGAGGTAGGGCCCATATTCCCCATGCATTAGTGCAGGGAAAATCCTGCAGCTCTAGAGCAAACAACAGTTTGTTGTTTTTCCAACTGGAAGTTGGGATTTCCCAGGGAAGTCGTGGCTGCCCCATCCCTTGGAAGTGTCCAAGGCCAGGTTGGAGCAACCTGGTCTAATGGGAGGTGTCCCTGCCCGTGGCAGGGGGTGGAATGAGATGGTCCTTAAGATCCCTTCCAACCCAGACCATTCCATGATGATTCCATGACATTACCTGCAGGAATCACTGAAAGAAGTCAACAAAGACTCCCAAAACCTTAAAACCCCCATTAATCTGAAGCCAAGAGACCCCAAGATTTCCTGTGGCACAAACCCCACCGGGGCTGCAGGGAAAAGGAACCTCTCCCAACACCTCCAATCCCTGGGCACGAATTCCTCCACACCTTTCCCTTTTGCCCTGCCTTGTGCATTATGAGAATGGAAGGATGGTTGGTTTTATCCCAGGAAAAGGTTAAATGAGGAATTCTGAATGAGAAAAAACCCAACAGGCTCCAAATCTGTCGTTCCCATATGGATGTTTTCCCTGTTGCCTTCTCTTTGGGGGCTTCAGTCCCCCCTGCAGGCAGTGAACACCTCGAAAAGGGGGTAATGAAGCACTCAGGGCTGGGATGTTTAAATTCCTGATAAGATTTATTTCCAAGTGGCTTGTTCAGAGCTACTGAGGGTATTTGTAGCCCTGACAGGAAATAAATCCACATTCCCTGAGCCCCAATAAGTTTCCTTAACCACAATATAATTCATCCTGTCTCCTGATGGGGATATTTGGGCTTTTCAATCTGGGCTTCCTGAGCAACAGGATATTTGTTCCTCCAAAAATTTAAAATCCATATAAAAGAAATTTAAAAAAATGAAATAATTTTGAGGTGGAAGTTTGAAATCCATCTCTTTTTTTTTTTTCTTTTTTAACCTCATCAACTCCTGGGACTTAAAACCCAATTATTTGAACTTCACAGCATCTTTCTTCATCCTGTTTTGACTCAGTTCAGCCCAGAAGTCAAAATAAAACGGGATGATGAAGCCTGAATGTACTTTCCCTCTTTCAAAGGGAAAAGGGTTTGTCTTTCTCCGTGGTGGACGTGGCAGAACCAAATGTATCCTGGTTGCAACCACCCTGCTCCTGCAGAGCCTCTCCTGGGATATCACATATTCCCTCTGGCTTTTCCCACTCTTCCCATCCCTAAGGAGAGAGGGGGATTCTTCCACCCCCCCTTTCCGAAGGATTTGGGATCAGAACACAGGGAAAGGCTGTTCCCTGAGCAGGGAGGGAGCAGAGGTGGCACGGAGAAGGGCACAGAATGATGGATGAGCAGGCTGGAATTCCCTGTTTTCATCGTGTCTGGGAAGGGGGAAAAAAAAAAACCCCAAACCCATCCAATTCACTTCAAAGGCAACCAGAGCACCTCATTAATTTCCTGTGTGTGATTACAATGCCTAATTAAGCCGTGGAACTCATCACCAAGAGCCATTATGCAAGAGCAGGGGGTTAGAAAGATTGCAAAAAAAAAAATAAAATGAGGGGAGAAAATGGCATTTCTGTCCGTGCTGGATCGGGCTGAGGAGGGAGATCAATTCTCAGGGCACAGCCAAGCCACCAACAGGGTGAAACTTCTCCCGTGGGAAAATTGCCTCATTCAGCAGGAGGAGCCTTTCTTCCAGCTTTCTTTGAAGCAGCTGGGAGCGATCCATGTCCATGAAGAAGGGCTGGCCACTGGTCCTGGCACTGACCCGTTAACGCTCGGAAACTTCGGAGTTAAATCGCTCCGTCGTTTTGGGACTTCCCAAAAGCCAAAGATCACCTCTGGAAAAAGCGGACTGGAGGGAGTTTTAGGGAGCCAAATCTGTGTCCAGCTTGCCAGAGTGGATGCTGAGGTTGCCTTGGTGACACAGGGATGGGATGTGTCCAACCCCAGAGGATTTTAAGCCACGGGAACAATGTGTCAGCACAGGCTGCTCTCAGCCATAAATCCAAGGCACTGAGATGGTCCCTGTGTTTTCCAGGCCATAACAGCCCTCTAAATTGGATAAACACCTGTGACATCCACCAACAAAGGTGTCTGTTATCAGTGGACACAGCCAGGAATCTTCCTGGAAAACCATTTCAGAGTCTCTTGTCTGGCACATCAATTATAGAGCGCTTTGGGAACAGGGACTGTCCTTCCGTCCTATTTATGAGCCCAGACCTGCCTGGATCCTCAAGCAGCACTTTGGAATTTCTACAACAACACAAATGACAAAACCAGACTGAAGAAATGGACAATTCCCTTATTTTTACCTTGTTTCCATTGAGTGGGAATAGGGTTTTGCTCCTCACTGAAAGGTTTTTAGCTGGACAAAAGATCCCCTGATGTACCAGAGCCACAGAAACTCCTTGTCACCCTGAGGGGACCTGGCATGGGATGGGAAATGCCAGGAGCTCTTGCTGTTGAGTGGTGCAGAAGGCCCAGGGATGTTTCCAAAACTTAGGGGGTGTTTTTTTTTTGAGTTATAATCTTTAAATTTTAACTTTTTTTAATGGAAAAAAAAGGTGTTCTCCATGGAGGGGGGGAAAGTGTCACACCAAGCCACGAGCGGGGTTGTTTTGGTTACGTGGTGTGTACCCATGAACTAAAGCTGCCTGTGTAGTTACTGATTCCACTTGTCCCAAACCTAATCTCATGGAATTCATCTTTTTTTTCCCACTTATCTCTAAGTGGATTCCACATCCCTGGGGAATTCCAGCCCTTAGCCACGAACCAGCATCACCCAAGGCCCGAGGGGAAAGCACAGTGGGATGGACACAGCCCTGGGGCCACGAGGGCACAAACTGAACAGCAAGTACCAAGATCCTCCCACAGCAAGCACAGTGTCACCCCCAGGAGTGTCACAGGAGAGCAGCAAAGCTGCTTAAATAAGAAGTTGGCACCAGGAGCTGTCCATCCAAGATATAATTCCAGGGCAGAGGGGGCAGGTGGTGGCTGGGTTGGATTCAAGGATACAAAAGGCACTGAGCAGGTGCACACGTGTCAGGGCTGTTCTGTATGAAGGGGGCTGGTGGAATTTGGGTATCAGAGAGGACAGGATTGTCTTAGAGTGGGTTGGATTGGAAGGAATCTTAAAGCCCATCCCATCCCACCCCCTGCCATGGGCAGGGACACCTCCCACCAGCCCAGGGTGCTCCAAGCCCCGTCCAACCTGCCCTTGGACACTGCCAGGGATCCAGGGGCAGCCACAGCTTCTCTGCCCAACCTGGGCCAGGGCCTGCCCACCCTCCCAGGGAACCTTCTCAACAGGCTTTTGGGGTGATGATGACATTTTGGAGGAGGACTCTACAACAAATGTGATGTTGCAGGTGTCATCTCCAGCCCTGGAGCTCTGAGCTGCTGATTGGAGGGCACAGCAGGGCAAGGACCACTGTGCTTATCTTTCTTTCACTGATTATCCAATCACCCCCTGCTTTCCCCTTTAGGACAGGATGGACCTTGGGATGGCGGAGTTTCAACATCCTTCTCTCCCTGGGCTCCCTGTTTGGTGCCAGCCAAGAATTTCTCAGCTGTAGCAAATGCTTTTTTTTTCACATCAGCTCAGGGTCTGTCTGCTTTTTGCCCTTGCTGAGCCTCCCCCAGTTATCATTCCTTTCACTTCTCCCCAGAACTTTGATGGAAATCCAGGAGCCACAAATCTGCTGCACCCCCTCGTGCTCTTGTATTCCCTTTGAGTTTTCCAGAGCTTTCACTGCTCATTGGATGAGAACGAAAAGCCACATGGAAAGCCTGTGGTGCCTGCATGGAAGTCCATGGAATTTTGGATGATTCCAGGGAATCATTTGGAGGTGCCTTCTCCTGGTGCTCAGGAATATCCAGTGCAGCTGAGTGCACTAATAACATTAATAGGAGCACTTGCTCCGGCGAAATAGGACACTTAATTCCCATTAATGCTGAACTAATTAGAGCCCGGTGAACAACAAAAGAGAAAACACCATCTTTGTGTCTGTGCAGCTATTCATGCTCTCCCCCCCGCCCCAAATATAGGCCATGCTTCCCTTCCTGGAGCTCAAAGGGGAGGCTGCATTCATTGATGAGAACAACCATCAGCAATTCCCAACATTTCATCTTTCATCTCTCGTTCAGGGGATAAATTTATCTACAAAGGAAAATCTGGAGATGTTCATGAGCACAGGCAGAGACAGCCACACTAGGCAAAAAAAAAAAAAAAGAAAATAAAAGCCTGCATTGCTAAATACAGTGTGTGCACCCAGAGTGACCTAAATATGATTAAATTAACCCTGCCTCGTTTCAAGCAAGAGAAAGCTACCCAGAATTACTTTAATTAGCTGGAAAAGGTGCTGTCAGCCACTCTCTCGGAGCAGATTTAATGTTTTGTGTTATTGGTTGTCCCCACGGCATCCTCTGGGAGGGAAACAAAACACTTGTCTACTCCTCATTGTTAATATTCCCATTATTTCTCCCTACCCAGATCTCCTTAGGAAAGGCAGTTTGTGCTCCGTGCTGGTCTCCATCTGTTTGCCCCCCCAATGTGTTCCAAAGCAGCTCTGAGGAGAAGCTGGAGGGAGAGCACTGGTTGGATTCCACATTCTCTTCCTTCTGGCTGCTCAGCACCACGGTGGATGAGACCTCAGCATGCCAAGCTGTGCTCACTGGAGGCAGGAATCTTGCCCAGGGGTGGCCTGTGGTGAGGTGGGGGCAGAATTTGGGGTCTCCACCTGCGCTTTACACGTGGTCAAAATGTGGTGGGAGAAATTCAGGGAAGAAAAATGCAACTCACGCAGAGCAAAAGAGCTCAGGAAGAACCTAAACAAGTTGTTGGAGGCTGGGAGAGTATCAGGGAATCACAGATTGGTTTGGGTTAGAAGGGACCTTGAAGACCATCCCATCCCACCCCCTGCCCTGGGCAGGGACACCTCCCACCAGCCCAGGGTGCTCCAAGCCCCATCCAACCTGGCCTTGGACACTGCCAGGGATCCAGGGGCAGCCACAGCTTCTCTGCCCAACCTGGGCCAGGGCCTGCCCACCCTCCCAGCCACCAATTCCTTCCCAAGATCCCCCCCAGCCCTGCCCTCTGGCAGTGGGAAGCCCTTCCCTGTGTGCTGTCCCTCCAGGCCTTGTCCAAAGTCCCTCTCCAGCCTTCTCATAATGCCCCTTTAGGCACTGCAAGGTGCTAAAAGGTCATGCAGAGCCGAAGACTCCCAACTCTCTTAGCCTGCATCTGGGGAAGCATCCCTCCAACATTCCTGGTTTTTCATCTGTTCTCCACTGGCAGAGAATTGGCAAAGTGACATTTTAGTGCAGGACAAATGACCATTTTAATGCTCTTCTTTGCAAACTGCTCCTCTTCTACCTGTTTAATTACACTGCACCGGCCTAGAGCTGGACCTCACTGGGATGCCACTTCAGGCAAGATGGATTTTCTGGGATCAAACCCAGCACCTCCTTCCTCAGAGAAATCCCACAAGGAGCTGGGAGGTGTTTCAGCAGCTCCCACCCAGCCTTGGGGCTGCAGCACAACGATCATGAGGCTCTTGGTAACCTCAGTACCCGTTTGCAGTTCAAGGGTGGAACAGCTCAGTTACAAGCACTTTCCTTCTTGAGTTCTGGGAGGAGAAGGGCTGACATGTTCTGCTTCCCCCTCTGGCTAAGGAAAGGATCAGAGAAATTCCTGAAGTGCATGTGGCAGGGGAGGGGGGGGAAGAGTTGTCACAAAGATCAACAGCAAACTGGAAAGGGCTGCAAAAGCAAACCAGCTCCAAAATGAAACACAGCCTTCAGAGCTCCAGAGATTTGCACCATCCTGCCTGTCTGGGGTCTGTTTCCTCAAGTGCAACGTGGTGACAAAGGCAGGGAAAAAGGGACATGGAGCATTGTGGGGCAGTGGGGAGGCTGAGGAGGTGCAGACACTGCTGAGAACAGCAGAAGCACCAGAGCCAGGCCAGAGCCTCCTCTTTGTCACAGGAGCTGCATTTCAGCCGAGAGAGCAAGAGAAACCCAGAGCAGGGTCTGTGCCAGCCCGGACAGCCCAGCGGGACACGAGGGGGAAGGAGGAGAACTCCATCCCCTTAATCATTCCCAACTGTGAGAGCCAGGCCGAGGGCAGGCACCATGCCAGGGCACCTCTGGCTTTCCCAGCCTGAGGCTCGTGTCCCCACTTTGTGCCCCCCCCCCTCCTGCCTCGGGTTTGGCCACGACCATTCCCAGATTCAGACCTGCTCAATAGGGGCAGATTTTGACCCTCTGCAAAATCCAAGCCAGAGGCTTTCCAGGTCTAGAAAAGTCTAACAAGCTTTCTGAAGGTGCTGGCTGGGAACTAAACCTGTCCCAGAGCTGATGTTAGGGGGGCACAGCCCACAAGGTGCTGGAGGTCCCTGGCCTTGGTGAGGAGAGGGGAGAGACTCCAGAGGAGGCCCCGGAGATGCTGCAGGGCTGGAGCCCCTCTGGGATGGAGCCAGGCTGGGAGAGCTGGGGGGGCTCCCCTGGAGAAGGGAAGGCTCCAGGGACACCTGAGAGCCCCTGGCAGTGCCTAAAGGGGCTCCAGGAGAGCTGGGCAGGGACTGGGGACAAGGCCTGGAGGGACAGCACC
Organism: Scytalopus superciliaris; assembly: GCA_013400415.1. Taxonomy (NCBI): domain Eukaryota; kingdom Metazoa; phylum Chordata; class Aves; order Passeriformes; family Rhinocryptidae; genus Scytalopus; species Scytalopus superciliaris. The sequence continues at coordinate 12,651 of VXBX01006284.1, read as the reverse complement.
CAGGGAATGGCTTCCCACTGCCAGAGGGCAGGGCTGGGGGGGATACTGGGAAGGAATTGGTGGCTGGGAGGGTGGGCAGGCCCTGGCCCAGGTTGGGCAGAGAAGCTGTGGCTGCCCCTGGATCCCTGGCAGTGTCCAAGGGCAGGTTGGATGGGGCTTGGAGCACCCTGGGCTGGTGGGAGGTGTCCCTGCCCATGTGCAGGGGGTGGCACTGGATGATCTTTAAAGTCCCTTCCAGCCAAGACCACTCTATGATTGATTTCATGATTCATTAAGCTCAACATGCAACACACAGATGGGTAAGCGAAAGCCCCACATCTCGATCCCACCACAAGTAAATGGAATACCAGGTTGGCAAACCCTGAGTGGGAGGATGAGGGACTCACATCTCTGAGCACACCAAACTTCTACTTTCCCATTGTACTTTAAGGACTGGAGCACAATTAAACAGGAAATAATCAATGTATGTGGCTAAGGACAGTGCTGCAATGCAAGGTGACCTCAAGCATTCCATATCCCCATCAGCTGTGGAGCCCCAGAGCCGGCTCTTTTCCTCTCCCATTCCCAAACTCTGGCCATTGGCTCAGGCCATGGGAGGGGATCTGTGAGATGGAAGCAGGACCAGAGCCCAGCTGAGCCTCCCCATGCCCTCAACGCCCCTCCACTTCACAGGCCAACCTGATAAGGCTCCACAAAATGAGCTAAATAAGAGCAATGAATAAATAGAACATCTGACGCTTCAAATCAAAGCATTTCTCTCACCAAGACGTGTTTTCCCTCTCACACCTCAAGCATCCCCTTCCCAGGAGCACCTGGCAGAGCTGGCACAGCAGGAATATTCCACCCACCTCGTGCAGCTGGGTTTGCCATAACTCAGGCACGCTGCCTGTCCCGGGAGGGTTTTGGGAATGACCTGGAATCGCAGGGTCATTCAGGCTGGAAAAGCCCCCTCAGCTCACCCACCCTACCCGAGCAGACCCACCGGGCCCCCTCACCCTCTGCTCTCTTTGTGACGCCTCCTGCTCTCTCTGGACTTAGGAAACCTTCCAAATAGGAATGGCAGTGGATGTTTTCTCCCCCGACATGAATGATGTGACTCCCGCGGCCGTCTCTGCGAGCTTGTTTGAGCTGAGCTTGACTGTTGCAGTAATTAATTTCCAATCGAGCAAATTTGCGTAAATCTTCCCTTTAGAAATCTGCCTCGAATCAAGGGCTCAGGCACCACGTTCCAGCTTGGATTCATTAAAAATAGATTGCTATTGAAAGCTGCCAGCGCTGTAAATACAGGCACCACGCCACCCTGCAGGACGGTTTGGAGACACGCTTTGCACATAATGAAAACCTGCCTTAAAAAACCGGCCCCCACGGCAAATGTCCCCCCCTGGAACTGGGAATACTGGGCTGCTCCCAGAGCCCCAACAGCCTTCTCTTGGTGACACGTCTAGTCTTGCAGGGGACGGCTCTGAAGCAACCAGGGGGAGTGGGACAAATGCTCCAGGAGAAGCAGAGAAGGTCTTGGCCGCTTGAGGGATCTTCTCAGAGATGCCTTGTGTGCAACCCGCAAGTCAGAGAGTGGTCTGGGCTGCTCTGAGAGGGGAGGAATCGTGGAAGGGTTTGGGTTGGAAAGGGACTTTAGTCTGGTCCAATTCCCCTGCAGTGAGCAGGGACAGCTGCCACTCAGAGCCCTGTCCAGCCTGGCCTTGGACACTTCCAGGGATGGGGAGTCCATAATTTCTCTGCCCAAGCCGTGCCAGGGCCTGCCCACCCTCACTGTGAAAAAATCTCCCTAATATCCAGCCTCCATCTACCCTGTTTTAGTTTCAAACCATTAGAATTACAGAATCACAGAAAGGTTTGGCTTGGAAGGGACCTTAAAGACCATCTCGTTCCAACCTCCCTGCCATGGGCAAGGACATTTTCCACCAGCCCAAGTTGTTTCATCCTGGTCTTGAACAATTCCAGGGATGGGGCAGCCACAGCTTCTCTGGCCAACAACCCCTCGTCCTGTTGCAACAAGTCCTACTAAAGAGCCTTTAAGGTAAAGAAACCCCTCCCTTGAGGGCACGAACGGCATCGTGAAGGCCAAGCAGTCAAACAGGTTGTCAGTGACAACAGAGACTGAGAGAGGAGACACAAGGAAGGGTGAAACTACAGCTCTCCACCTCCAAATCTGTGGAGCTGCAAAGGGTAAAGAGTCATGGATATCCAGTGTTGGGGTCATGGATATCCAGTGTTGGGGGTCATGCTATCCAGTGTTGGGGTTGATGGGTATCCAGTGTTTGGGTCATGGTTATCCAGTGTTGGGAGTCATGGATATCCAGTGTTGGTGTCATGGCTATCTAATGTTGGGGTCATGGCTATTCAGTGTTGGAAATCATGCCTATCCCATGTTGGAAGCCATGGCTATCCAGTGTGGGGATCCATGGCTATCCAGTGTGGGGATCCATGGCTATCCAGTGTTGGGATCCATGGCTATCCAGTGTTGGGAGCCATGGCTATCCAATGTTGGGATCCATGGCTATCCCGTGTTGGGATCCATGGCTATCCAGTGTTGGGATCCATGGCTATCCAGTGTGGGGATCCATGGCTATCCAGTGTGGGGATCCATGGCTATCCAGTGTTGGGATCCATGGCTATCCAGTGTTGGGAGCCATGGCTATCCAATGTTGGGATCCATGGCTATCCAGTGTTGGGATCCATGGCTATCCAGTGTTGGGATCCATGGCTATCCAGTGTTGGGAGGAAAAGGGTGCAAACCCCCTCTCCCTGGGGCTCCTGCTGAGCTTTCAGCAGCCTCCATCTCAACAGGATGCAGGTGGGGGATTCCATGCCCTTGGGAAAGGATCATAGAACAGTTTAGGCTGGAAAAGATCTTTAAAGTCATGGAATCCAGCAGGTGGGTGGGAACTTTCTCTTTCCTCCTTGTGCCTTACCCTTCCTGTCCCAAATGCTCAGCTCTACCTCTGTGTCCAGCTGGGAGTAACTCCACAGAGGGAAAGGCACCACTGACCAGCTCTGGTGGGCACTCCCATCGCACAAAGTGGTCCTGGAACGTGGAGAATCCATCCAAACCTCTGGAGACTGAGGCTTGACTCTGAAAGACCAGTGTGATGCCCTGCCAGGTGAGGCCAGTTTTGTGAGTGCTGAGCCTTTGTAGGACCGGGCTGTGACACACAGAAACTCAGCAAAATGCCCTGAAATAAAGAAGTTTATTCTGTTATTCCTGGCCCAGCCTTCACCCAAATTTTAGAGTGCTGTATTCAAATGCTCCAGCCAGCTCCGAGGTCCCCACCCTGATGTGTCTCCAACCAGCCCCTGAAGAAGGTTGTTGTCTCATTTAGTGGTGGTGCTTTTTTAAAGGAAGGTATTTCTGTGGGAAAAAGAGCAGGGTGATCTGGAGTTGGGTAGAAGAACATCCAATAATCCCGATTTCCAGCTCCCTCAGCCACCAAAACCACGGGGAGGAGGGAAAACCTGACAGCACAATCCTGCCCAGGGGCTGAAGCACATCCTGAATTCCAGACCTGAGAACCAGTGAGGAATCTCCTGGAGGAACTGGTGTCTCCACGTGCTGTTCTGAGACCTTCCCCTGGTGGTTTGGCAGGGCAAAGAATCTGCCACCTTTGCTCAACACCAGGATGCAGGAGAGGGGATGGCCTTTTTATGGAGGGGAGCTTTTCTTTTTCCTTTTTTTTTTTTTTAGATTTTTTTGAGATATTTGTGCACAATTTTTCTATTAATTTCTTTTTTTTAAAATGAAAAATTCTGTTGCTTCTGGTTTTTTTGTTGTTTGGGATTTTTTGGTTTGGTCTTGTTTTTTTTTTTTAAAATAAAGGGGAAAAAGAACTCAAACATGCCTGCACCCTTTGCTCACCCCAGTCTCCCACACTTCTGAGACTCCCAGGACACAACAATCCAACACTTCCCAATCCCTTCTCCTATAGCTTGGTGCTGATTCCAGCAATGGCACAAGACACTGGATGTATTCCAGATCCACTGGGATTTGGGGCTGGCCTTTCTTCAGTGCCCCAAACTGAACCCTCTGAGGATCAGTGTCTGATGCTCTTCAGTGACCCTCTATAATCCAGAACCCACCCCCTCAGGAGGCTGCCTGGCCAATTAATAGCTTGGATAAAGATGATAACTTGGATAAAGGCTGAGGACATTCCTTCCAGGGCTTTTATGGTTCCCCACTTACTCCAGGAGATATCCCATGGATCTGACTGATGTTGATCTTCTCTGTGGCTCCAGGGATGCTCCATGGATCTTTTCCCAGCTTTCTCCTCCTCCACCCCCACTCCAGGACAGAGGTGGTGGCTACAAACCAAGACTGATCCTACTCCCCTACACCTTCTGCTCCTTTCCTTCCCCCACCTCCATGACCTTTCCTGCCACCAGCTCTTCCAGCTGGAGGAAATCCCGTCACCCTTCTCCGGGCCAGCTTTGTGCCTGACACCACCTCACCCTTCACAGCTGCAGGAGACACCCCATTTCAGCTGAACTGAGTTTTAGGGGGGGCAGTTTGAAGTGGTTTACCTTGGCAGGACCCCTGTGGGGCAGCTGCAATGTCACCTCAGCCTCTTATCACCCCACAGCCCACGGTGGGAGGTGGCAAGCCCAGTGAGGAACAGCAGCTCTGCATTTGGGATGAGCTTCCTTGCCCTGAAAAGGCAACACAGAGAGGAATCACTGGGAAGGGAGGGGAAGGGAAGGGGAAGGGGAAGGGGAACGGGAAGGGGAAGGGGAAGAGGAAGG
>VXBX01006283.1:128102-143306 GCA_013400415.1 Scytalopus superciliaris | reverse complement strand
GCTGCTTGGTCATTCAGGATGTTCCCAAATGAAACTGTCATCTCCATGTCAATCTTGAGCAACCAATGTCCTGAACCACCTGCATGCAGGGTTGGGACTGCGGCTTCCAGTGCACCTTCTCACTTGCCATTTCACCCCTCTCCTGCCACTGCAGGGCTTTGCAAATGGGGGTGTAGCCTTCAAGCCTGTGCAGTGGATTTTTTAGGTGAGGGGCAGTGTGCGCGGGACTGGCCCCACCCTTTACTCCTGAGGTTCATCTGCCAGGGCCAAGCAAACTTGGACATTGACTGCGAAGTCCTCAGGACATAGGTTTAGTTAGAGTATCCTTCTCTTAGATAGATGGCCTTACAGGGCTCCATCTGCCCAGGTCTGGAGTTAGAGTTGTCCTTCTCCTAGGATGGTTGCCAGGAGGCTGGCGAGCCCATCCTGCCCATGGACACACTTTGTCTGACCCTTCAGTTGAGACCTGACTAGCATGGGAGACCCTACCGGAGGCACACACCACCACCAGCATAGCTTTCAACCTGATAAGGGCATGCAAGCTTCTCCCCCGCGACAAGGGGGTGTCTGTGGAGAAGACCATGTCATATTTCAGTATTATTTTACAGTATTTCAAAGAGTTGTATATCGATAAAAGCAAATATGTTGCACACTGATGAGTTGGAAAGCAAATCAAAGCATGACATTACCTCACTGTCATTTGAAAACACAAAACAGAGAAGAGGGGGAAAACAGCAAAAATACATTTACTAAAGGGAATGTACTTCCTCGCCATCGGAGGATTCTGAAGTCAGTGCACAGCTTAAAAAGTGCATAGGGAATGCCACTTGCTATATGTAGTAGTCCTGCTGTCCTAAAGAGATTTCTCAGCCCAGGAACAGCATTACACAGATGAACCTGTTTTGGTCCATGGTTTCTGCTCCAACTTTTATTTTCCAGTCCTCCTCCATATGGTAGTGCCATTGAATGGACACCATTAAGTGAGATGGTGACTGTTCCAGATGTTGTGTTGGTTTAAGTATGAAAGATCTTCAGTATTGCATGTCATGGGTCAGGAATCTCACCTGGTCACTCTGGTCCATACTCATCCATGGTATGTGTACAGTATATTAAAGCTAATATGTGCACCAGAGGAAATATTTATTCTGCACAAAGGTAAAAACAGTGTGAAAAATTCATGGGAAATCTTGCCCTAATTTCTCTGAGTTTCACACAAAACCAGCTGATTCAATTACCAATTAAATTACCAATCACCAGAGAAGAGAAGGCTTGTTGTTATGCTGTTGCAGAAATTGCACTGCTGATTTCAATATTGTCAACAGAGAGAGACAAACAACCACTACCTTCACATTAATGAAACTGGATTTTTTTCCTTGCATGTTTCTTTATTTGACCAAAGTTTTTATTTAAAAAATATGAATTTCACCTGGTAAATATTTCTGTCTAGGCAAGACAAGGTGTTTGCATTTTAGCTAATTTTGCACTAGCACAAAAAAAGTTCTGATTCCTGGATGAATAAGTCCCTACACTTCCACAAAATAATTTCATTCATACTTTATAACTTGCACAATCTTTTGTTTTACAATTAAACTTGTGCAGGTCTTGCAAAATTAAAGAGCTCTATATTTTTACTGCTGGAATATTTTACCTGATATCTCCTGTAAATTGGAATTATGCCCTGAAACTCAGAGGCTAGTAGAAAACAAATAAGCCAAAATAGTCAGGATAAAATGTTATGTCAGAAAACAATGGAACTTCTTATTTATTTATTTCCTTAGCAGTTGCATGATGAAGTTGAGTGGAACTGAAGTGATCTTAGAATCCAAATCAAATTGTGTTTCCTATGATGGCCCACTGCCTCATGTAAGGAGGAACTTAGAGGCAGGAAACCTGCAGCCTCTTCTAAGGGCAGATTCAGTGGCTAGACTACAAGTTTTAAGGTGATTTTCTGAGCCATATAACCTTTCTGTTGGCTTCTACAGTGCTGACAATGGAAAGCTACTCAGAAACATATTGAGGCACACAATCCCACCAGGGAAACAGCTGCATGGGAGAGACATGGAGCCAGCAGGCATTTCCAGGAAATGCAGCTTGATGATGAACTGATTTGGAGCTCAGTCATTGTCCTTTATTTAAAATGCATATAAAATGGATTGTGCCAGTATCTGAGAACTATGGGATACATACCTGAAAAAAACCCCAACAAAAAGCATCAGGTAACTTTTCAAGTGTCTACATACATTCTAAATTATTCTTAATAGCAGATGAATATTCATAGAAGGACCTAGGGCACAGACTGGGAGATCATCTCTCATCTGCTCATGTAGCAGACAGCATGATAGCAGCAGCTGCTACAGAATCTTCCTCCCCTCATCCTAGCAGGTCCTCTCTTCAAGTTACTCAGCCCCTCTGTTGAGGCACCAGCAAGGTCACTGATTTTTGCTAATTACAGGAAACTGGACTTGGATGTGGAAGGCCTTTTGCTCATGCTACTGAAGAGTTGCCAGTCACCTCCAGCTGTTAATCACCTGATCTTGAGTTGAACCAGAAAGAAAACAATCTGTGTTAGATGATTTTCAAAGGACATGTGCTGTCTCTAAGGAAGAAAAAAGTATTATTAGAGATGAAATGTATACATTCTATATAGTATGTACTTCATCAATGCATCTACGTCTCAAACTAGAAAGAAAAGTTCAATCCCATTTTATTATTAGCTCTATTCATACAGGAAAAGCAATTTCTGATTTCAGACAACAGATGTTTCTAGATAATCAGTATACTTGTAACACTTGCTGTTTTTTTCATTAATAGTTTTCCATTTAAAAAAACCCTTCAGAGAAGTGATTTTTAGATAATTCCACAAAGTGCTGATTTCAAAAAAGCTGTAAAAGGCCACTGCTCAGTAGCTATTCAATTTGCCTTTTTAACAAAATAAAAAAGTGCAGGTAAGTATTGTACTGTATGTCAATAACTGGAAAAAAAGAGGTGTTGAAGCAAGCTAAATAATTGCCTAACAGTGCCTGTACTAATGATCATAAACTTCTACTATGTTAATTTTTCTCTGCACTTTTAATTACAGATCAATAATACTTTGCAGTTGACATTTAAAAATGCTGAACTGCATGTAGGAACACAGACTGAATAAAAATATACAATGTGGTACTGAATTTGCCAAATCAATAAACTTTGCCATTTAACAAACAGTAGCATGTAAACAGTCACCAAAATTAACAAGTGTAAAAGACTATGCTTCAAGTACTTAATTATTTTTTAATAACATTAAGCTTCAGACCATTGACAAAATTCCACTGCTGTGTAAACCACGCATTCAATTCTTTGCTTTACTTATGTATAGAATCTCTTTCTTTTAGCTCAACCAAAAGCTAGATAGTACCCACAAATTTTTTTTTTTGAAATAAGGTTCTTGAAGATCAAAAGGTGAATAATATAATTGCACAGGGTTTATCTTAGCTTTCCTTACTTAGAAAAATGATCTTTTTTCCTTTTAAAATGCTTTATTGTGACAAATACATTTAATAAATATGATCATGGCATTAAACAGTAGTTACATGTGAGACTATCAATATGATATCAATGATTCTGTTTGAAACAAAAGGCTAAAATCAATAAAATGCCATACTACTTTCCTATACCAGCTTATGTTAAGATAAGCATGAAAAGGTAACTTTTTCAGTATTCTGACTCTACAGACTGCTTTTCTTTTTTCCTCTCCTCTCCTCTCTTCCTCTTCCTCTTCCTCTTCATTTTTAATTTATCTGCCTCCTCTGAGTTTTGTCTTCATTGCAGCATTAGGATGAATTTTCACTCTGTGCTGTCACTACTTGATCCCCATACACACAAAAAAGTTTCTAACCATGTTGAATGGGGGTTTAACTCTGAGGAGTATGGAAGGAAAGGTTAGTGAGACTGAAACTAGTAATTCAGTGATTCTGTATTGCTAATATGTACCCATTGAGTTCAAGTGCTGTTTTACTGTTTGAATTTTCTGGCCCGAGCTAAGATGGTTGAGTTGAACATGGATAACTAAACTAAGGTCGCAATCATCATGACCAGTTCATTAATTTCTACAACATTATATAAACCATGTGGCCCCTACATATCATTTCTAACCTAAATAATCACTGTAGCAACAGATATTACAATGTTCTTTTTTTGCTACTGTGCAAGATACAGTAGATGCTCTGACATGAAAGCAGGATATAACACAGAAATCCCCGCCTGTGAAAAACATTGCATTTTCTAGAAGAAAAAAAATACATGTTAAATCTGAAAAGAAAAATGTATACCACAGGTATCTTGATCTTACTGCAGCCAGATTTGGAGGAGGAAAAAGGACACCAGGAGCAGAAGACTGAGATCTTCTGTAATCCTCCTAGACTCTAACTCATCAACTAGAACAGTAATTAGTATTTTCTTGAGAAAAAAATACAGGTAACTCTAATTTTGGCATCAGGGTGGTATATCAGAGAAAATAAAAAATATCAGTTCACGGAAATAAAAAATTAATTTTCCCGTGGTAAAACATTTCAGCAGATTATTACCAACAAGCTTTTTTTACTGTTTCCTTCCTGGAGCTCTCAATCAGAGCTGAACAGATCAAGAAATTAAGGCAGCTGTTGTACATTTGTAAATTTAGAACTTAATTTTCCAACAGTTATTGACATTAAGGAGCACTTAGTCTTGTAAGTGGTTCAAACTAAGTCCCCTTTAAATCAATGGATTTACTGTTTCCTAACTGGGTTAAGTATAGAGCTGACTTAGCAAAATCTGCTAAACAGACTTTACACAAAAGTAACTGTTACAAAACATGTTCAGTGAATAGACCTTTTCCCTAGGGAATTTTCCCTGTGTGATATCGGTCTTCTGCAGTGACAGCATAGAGTTATCTCTGACCCCAGCTACACTATCCAACATAAGAGTGGAAAGGAGAAAGGAATGTGCTTGGAAAGATGAAACTTAGGTGGGTTCATTAGAACTGCTTTCAGGACTTTACATTGTTACCGTGCATGTCAGGTGGACATAGAATTATGGTTCACATAATTTCTAAATATTGGTGGCCTGGTGTGCACACCAGAAGATAGTATGCCTAGGCATGCCTGTCACAAGGTAAGCCTGTCCCCTTGGATGTGTAGGTCAGCAAGCAGATCAACATGTCTCAGCAGCGTGCACTCACAGGCCAAAAACCCAACTGTATCCCGGGCTGCATCAAAAGCAGCATGCCCAGCAGGGTGAGGGAATTGATTCTGCCCCTCTACTTTGCCCTTGTGAGACCCCTCCTGGAGTATTGCATCCAGCTCTGGGGCCCCCAACATAAGAAAGATACGCATCTGTTGGAACGAGTCCAGAGAAAGGCCACTAAATTGATGATAGGGCTGCAGCGCCTCTCCTATGAAGACAGACTCTCAGAGTTGGGGCTGTTCAGCCTGAAGAAAAGAAAGGCTCTGGGCAGATCTTAGAGCACCTCCCAGTACCTAAATGAGACCTACAAGAAGGCTGAAGAGGGACTTTTCACAAGAGTGTGGAGTAGTGGGATAAGAGGGAATGGCTTTAAGCTGAAGGAGAATATATTTAGATTAGATATTAAAAAGAAATTCTTTACTATGAGGGTGGTGAGGCACTAGAGCAGGTTGCCCTTAGAAGTTGTCTCATCCCTGGAAGTGGTCAAGGTCAGGTTCAATGGGGCTTTGAGCAACATGGTCTAGTGAAAGTTACCCCTGCCCGCAATGAATGGGAGTTGAAATTACATGATCTTTAAGGTCCCTTCCAACCCAAACCATTCTATGATTCTATGATTTGAATTGCCAGCATTGCCCAGAGGACATCAAGACACCATTTCAAAACACATCTGGAAAATTAAAGGAAAGCAAAAAACAAACAAAACAAACAAAAAAAAAAATCCACAAAAAACAAAATTCCAAACCTTTCTCCTAGGGCTGCTTTTGCATTCCACACAATATATGTTGCATACATAACCAAAGTAGTCTAGGGAGAATGGACTACACAGCCAATGTTTCATAAGAGTTGTTTCGGAAAAACTGTACTGTGTTCGACTGTATGAATCCCAGCTTAGGTGTGTAAAAGCTTCCCCATTCTCTCTTTCATGACTGTGAACTACTGTCCTAGAGCTAGGCACCTAACTTGCAGTTGTGGCACAGTGGATCTGTGCCTGCATTTGCATTTGATCCCTAGGCTCTATACTGCAATGTCTGAGAAGAGTTGGATGGTGAACTCTACGTCACCTGACACAATGAAGTCACTAGGGAAAACTTCAGATCTGAGAGCACCAGTTTCATTTATTCCTTTGACAGTTTCAATTATGAACAGATATCTTGCATTAGGTGTTGAAGATTTCTCATACAGACAGTGCTGTGTGGAGACCTCTTTCATGAATACCAAGGTCTAAAGTAGAAAGTGAAAGTTCCAGGTTGCTGGTACATTTCATCCATATACATCTGTTTTCATCTGATCCACATCAGAAACTCTCATAAGCATAAGCAAGTACCTTACTCATTCACTCTTTCTGGTTGCCACTAGGCCTATAATAAAAAGTAAGTACTATCTGTGCCAGAGATCAAGGCAATGTATGGATTCTGTATGTCAAGGTACTGGAATACACACTTAAGAATCAGACTGAAGTCCCCAGCACAGTAACACTGAAATTATTCTTCATCAGTAGCAAAAAGATAATATGAAACACATAACTACTTCTATCTTTCACTGCGCTAAGGAGAGAACATCCTCCATCTTGGACCTCCATATCTTACCTGAGTGCTAATTGGAGTGAGATAAAACACAGTGAGCAGTTTCTTTGGTGCTGTTTAGTGTAATATGCTGGCATTTAGCACTTTTGGAGAACATGTAACTGGATCCCAACAGTGAAGCAAGCAGAGAAACATACAGCTCACATGATGCCATGTATTTTCTGAGTAATTTGATGAGGTCAAGATGTGGTAGTCTTGTAACAACATCTTAGGATGTAGATCTTAAGGATCTTTCAGAAAACTGCTGGTTCTCATTGTTCACCCCCACACTTTCTCTCTTGCCACATCAACTCCTACCCTTGGCCATTTGTCCTTGCCTGGTGTTGCCTACTCTATCATGCTGGTGTGAATGTCTGTCAGATGGTGAACCAGATCAGGACTCTCTACATAACTAGCAGACAGAGAATTTTCTCAATCCATTTCACTATAAGCTCACAAACACTTGTGTTGACAGAGAAGCACAGCATGAGGGTAGAAACTCTGATCAAGAACAGGAAGAAGAAAATTACAGCTTTGGATAGCCAAGCTGCCACTGAAATTAAAGTTATGATCTATGTATTCAGAGTAACTTAATGAGGGAATTAAAGCACCTCCATGTCCTGCCTCAACAGGACAGTGGCTAGGAGATTTTTTTAATCATGACCTTGCCCCTTTATTCCTATATGTTTTGTCTGCTTATCGAACTGTGACATTTGTGCTCCATTTTGCTCTGTGCTTTGTACTCTTTGACTGATACCATATGCTATTTGACTTGCACCGTAAATATTAAATTTCTGGTCACAGATGTCAGAATCAGTGAAGTTACTGTATCACTGCTGAGATCACTGAGAGTGTTAGCCTTCAAAACTTCAGCCAATCAGAAAAAGTAGTAGATTTTTTTAAAGGCTTCCTCAAATGCCAAGCAGCAGAAGTAATATATTGTTGTAGCAATGAGCACATTAATTTCTTTCAAATGGGAAATGTCTGGGAAAATGTTTTCAGAAATATTGAGAAATACTAAGAGAAAGTACAAAAACTTGCTGTATGTTTTGCTGTGCTTGACAACAAAACTCCAGTTTCAGCTTGCCTGCCAACCATACAGTCAATATTAAACAATAACCCTTGAGTTTAATGAAAGCGTTTGGTTTGCTTTGATATATCAATATACCTTCAACTCTGCATGTATAGCAAGGCCTGACTGACAATGACAATATCCAACATGCATTGCCAAGTTTAATCCATGTTGCTGATAAATAACGAGTGGCCCTAACTTCAGCCACGTTAGTCTGCTTTTCTAGTGCATCTTGAGTTCTCATTTTCCAATTCATCTTCATATGATAAAATTAAACAAGAAAATACAGTTACTAAATACAGTTACTAAAAACATTCCAGCAACATCTGAAAATTATCTGTTCTCCAGTAAGTACTTTACAGTTGTACAAGACTTACCAACAGTGAGAGAAAAAGAGAAAAAAAGGCCAGATTATTCCAAACAGAAAAGTACACAGTTCAACAAATCCTATTCAATCAAGTGCAAATACTATCTAGTTGGTTTTCAAACTACAATAGGTAAAACATAAATTCTTAATTTAAAAAAGATAATAACTTGGACAAAGAACAGTCAAATGTGAAATACTTTAAGTGTACAAGAACTATATTCACTGTCTTACAGCTCCTCCTAGTTTAGCACTGCTAGCTTATAAAGGCAATAGTAGCATTGTTTAGACATCAACATATCTATTTTTTTTTAAATAGCTGGTGGATACTATGTATCTCAGATCATCTTTTCTTGTGAAGTGGAAACAGCAACACAGACACTAAAGCAACTAAAGGGAAAACTCTAAAGTAAACTGATGAATTAATACAATTAGGGTGATTTCTAGCATTTTTATCTTAGAGTTCTGAAGAAATTTAATACTGATGTGCCTAAGCTCTTGTCCAAAATATCTACCCTATTTTTCTAAATGCCTGCAGTAGTATATTGACAAGCTAATATATCTCTATTTTATTAACTGTGAATATGGAAATGACAGACTAGAAAATTAAACTGCAAGTAAAATAGATTCAATAAAAAAGTTACACAACAAAATATTAACCAAAAAATAGTAAGTTTTTGAAGTCCCTTATACCTCAAAAATACACCACTTTTGTGATTATGACAGTAGAACCAAGGACAAAGGAAAACTTTATATTAACTCTGATATTTTTTGCTTAACTCTCTATAAGCTTTTGAACAGCTACCTGACAACTTGCTGTTAACAAACAGTGAATAGCATATTTTAGCAAAGATAGAAAATAGATTATTTAGCATTGCTTATATACTGTGTAAAAGTGCTATGAAAGATTCTGAAGTGTATAGTCAACATAATGTTACTCTTATAAGTCAAACCACCAGATTTGAAAGGGCTTCATAAAGTTACAAAGAAATGTGGGAGAGCAGGGAAGATTATAAATACTTATGACTGGTTCCTGGAAGGACTCAGCTCAATGATCCCTCCTGCAGTCACTCTTTGCTCGGTGTACCAGAAGCTATTTGTTATGTTCATCCCCAACAGTGTGCCCTGAAATTCAGTTGTATCTCTTTGGGGCATGACTGAAGAGTTTTTGGTCATCACCAACAGGATTTTCAGATTCTGACAGTGTCCCATACTGCTAGTACAGGGAACTTGGTGCAAGTGGCAGCAAAGCAGAGCCTGATGTCCTAGAAAAAAATTGCACTTTTGGTATCAGCACATCTTATAAGGAAGATTTAGTGGGTTCACCCTGGCCAGACACCAGGCACGTGCCAAAGCTGCTCTCTCATTACCCTCTGCAACTGCACAGGGGAGACAAAATACAACTAAGTGTTCATGGGTTGAGATAACAACAGGGAGAGATCATTCACCAAATGCCATCACAAGCAAAACAGACTCAAACTGGGGATATTAATTGAATTATGTAATTTAAAAAAAAAGTCAGACCAGGATAATGAGAAATCTTAAAAACACCTTACTTCACCCCTTCTTCCTTCAAGCTGTACCTCTTCCCTCCCTAGTAGCACAGGGAGGTGGGGAAGGCAGTTACAGTCTTCACAGGTTATTTCTGCTGCTGCTCAGGTAGAAGAGTTGTTCCACTCCTCCACAATGGGATCCCTCACATGGGAGACAGTCCTGAGTGAACTTCTCCAGTGTAAGTCACTCTTCCATTGGGTGCAGTCCTTCAGGCACAACCTGCTCCAAACATGAGTCTTGCTTGCTCCAACATGGGACATCACAAGTCCTACCAGGAAGCTTCCAGCTCAGGCTCCTCTGTCCACAGATCTGCAGCCTGCAAGAATCTCCACCCTGCAAGCATCTTGTTCCAGCATGGGTTTCTCACAGGTTCACAGTTTTCTTTTGGGCATCCACCTGCTCCAGTATAGGTCTCCTCCACGGGCTGCAGGTGGTTCTCTGTACTCCTGTGGTCCTCCATAGGCTGCAGGGACACAGCTGCTTCACCATGGTCTGTGCCACAGGCTGCAGAGGAACCTCAGCTCCAGCACCTGGAGCACCTCCTCTCCCTCCTTTTTTACTGACCTTGGCATCTGCAGAACTGTTCGTCTCACATGTTCTCATTCTACTTTTGGCCACAATTAGATCTACACAATAACTTTTTCTTTTCTTTTTCCATGTTATCCCAGAGGCATTATCACCATTTCTCATTGGCCCAGCCTTGATCAGCAGTCAGTTTGTTATCCCAGAGGCATTATCACCATTTCTCATTGGCCCAGCCTTGATCAGCAGTCAGTTTGTCCTGGAGCTGGCTGGCATTGGTGCTATCAGATGTGGGGAAAGCTTCCAGCAGCTTCTCGTAGAAGCCACCCCTGTAGCCCCCTTGCTATCAAAACCTGGCCACACAAACCCAATATATAAGAAAATGGCATTGCAAAGGGGTTTCATATTGGCAAAGTCTTGTTTTCCACTCTCAGAACACTGGCAAGGCCACTCTCCCTTTCAAATTCTCATATGTTGACATTAATCTATTCCATGCAATGAAAATTTATGCTCCTTGAACATCTCTTTGAATTTCCCTGAATGCTCTGGACTGAATAACTCTTGTAGGCTGACTACGCATGCTGAATAGAGCCAGGAGTAGGATACCAGCTGTGCTACTCACCTAGAAGTTGAGAGGTAATTAATCTGCCACATGTGTTATCATTACACAGTGGCTGTGGTTCTAAAGCGGTCCCAAAGAACTTTGAGTTCAGGGGAACTCCAAGCACCCACAACCTAGCATACTGCATTTTTTTTGGCAATCCACACTGCACTTTAGCTCAAGATACAAGTCTCATCTTCCCCTTGGGTAAGATGCATCTAAATACTTGCTGGAAGTATCCTAGAGCCCTGGAAGTAGGAACCATGGCTGCACATTCTGTTGTCATTTCTAGGGCCATAGGAACAGTCAGTGTCTGAACAGAGTGCTGTGAGTCATTTAGTACTCTAACACATGTTAAGATATTGGTTCCTGTATTTTCTTCCTTGAAGGTAAAGTGGGATAACTTAGGTCTCTTTTGTTCCTGAGACTTCTATTTTCTCTAGTAACAGCCTCAAATGCCTAAATAACAGCTTTCAGGACATTATCATACTTGTGATCCTGAGTTTGCTAGATGATGGATAACACAGTCTCATCAGCTGTATCTCATCATTCATGCTAGAGACTGTTCATATTGGATGTTTTCAGGTCCTCAGACATTGGAAAAGTGGATTGTGCTTGTGGTGAAATTGCTGCAGCAAATCTGAGATAAAAATAATGTGGCAGTGTTCGGATGCCTTTGTGTACATGTGCTCCAGTCATTGTCCAAATACAGCAAAGTAAGAAGAAATTTCTTGGTGACGTATAAGCTTCAAAAATTCTCTTTTCCATCTTTTTAGTGCAGAAGAACCCTTGCTCAAAGACTGGCAACACAATCTGTAACAAAATTTCCATGCAAACTCTCTTAACAATCAGATTTGCTATTCTTCACTTTCTTGCTAGAATCTGATCTAGAAAACTAGATGTGGTCATGTTCTCCAAATTTGTTGGGTTTGTACATGATCACCTAGGATCCTGTACACCCCTCTAGACCTGCAGACTTCATCATTCTTTACACTAAATCAAACCTGAATCCCAGACAAAAACAAGGAAGTGAAGTTAAAGGTCAGAGTATGCCCTTACAGCAGTCTCTTTGGACTTCCCTGGGTAACAGAAGGCTGAGGTTTCCACCAAAGGTTTCCTACATAAATTCCACATATTGTGATTTATTCAGAACATTTCTTTTATACAGTCCCCAACCTTTATTTTAAAACTTAAAGGTATGCAGAAGCTATCACTAGAATTAACAAGTTGTGCTGATAGACAACAGTCCTCACCATTAAAAATAAGCACTTTTTCTGAATTTATTTCTCTTTACCATACAACTGAAAGACCCTGCCCTACCTTTTCAAGCTAGATGAAGGTCCCTTCCATCAAAAATATTTGCAGCTACACATGCAATACAGAAGTGAATTGTCACTCAACTTTCTCTCAGATAAACAAAACTCATTGAATTCTCTAGTCTGTCACTTAATAAATTTTCTAGACTTGGGATTGTTACTTTTGAATTCTTCTGAATCCTCTGAGGTGAAGCTAGCTCACTTCTGGCAGTGGTGGATATTTTAATAGGTCTGCTGTGTCCTAACACACATATTAATGGTTTATTTATCTAAAATAGTATGAATAAGGACTCTCCAGGACATGATTGTGGCAAACTTTATAGTGATTTTCTTCATCTATGTTCAGGACTTGTAAAATAAAAGATTGATTAATACACGACATGAATAGTCTTGTTTTTAATTTATAAATTCACCTCTATGTTCAACTGAATGAATAGTGGTTTTTTGCACTTTAAAATCTTTCTAAGAGTTTGACTAAATTTATCAAACATTCAACCATGTTTGTAAATATTTAAACAGTTACTAATTAACTTTTAGATTCCTGGAATCACAACAATTTATTTTAAGGGCTTTGTAAACTATGTAAACTATGTGTGTGTCACTCCTTGAAACAACTTGGTTGGTGTATAAAGCTTCAACACTATATTAAGTCTGGGTTTTTTAAGATAGATCTCTTGTGAAAAAAATAGTTGCTACTTAGTCCCATGAATTTTGGAGCTGCTAAATTCCTAAACCTGACAAGTTAACAATTTTTTTTTTTTGGACCAAGACTATGAAAGCTGTGCATGTTTCAATCACCATAAGCACTTTGGCAGAGCTCTGAAAAATGTCTGTAAAGTTTATTAAGATGTCATCATATTCTTGAATTCTAGGAAGTTCAAATGTCCATTACTAAAATATTAGCTAACTAACCGTATACAACGACAGGAAATATTTCTTGTGGAATGCAGGTGCTTGTGATTTACTGTAAAAAACACAACCTGTTGTTAGATGCAGATCAAAACAAGATAAAAAGCTTCAGCCGGAAATTAGTTTACTCTAATTATCTTGGCACTTACTTCAGATGTCAGAGATAAACCAAAATGAGTTACAGATATAAAAGTGGGAGAAAAGACAAGAGATAGTCACTGTGAAGGAGGTGGAAAGCATGGATTATCACAGCAGTTTTCTAAAACCCAGAAAGAGTAGCCTATCAGATAAAAATAAATTTCTGTCACTTCTAGGTCTCTGCCAATCTCTGAGCTATGACCTTCAAATGAAACTCATCTCCTCATAAGCAACATAAGACCAGCTTTAAATTCTAGGTTACATCAGTTCATTTTTCAAGTACCTAACCTCCAATCATAGCCCAGATATTTTCTCCAGTTGACAACTGTGTTTGTGAGGCCTATGGTCGGACTGGCTAATATGTTGATTGTTATGATAAGTGAAAAAACTGAGAACATTTTAAGGACCAACTATCTTTTTGTATGTTAAAACCATCAGGCTCTTTCAGCCAGACCATTTTTAGCTTTACTTTGATGAATAATTTAGTCACTCCTTGCTAAAGCTTTGGTATCTTGCACTTCTTATTTAGTCCAGCAATGACATAGAAAAACTTTCAGACTATTTCAGATTGCTGTATGCTCTTCAAATGCAGAGGTCTAGTCAGACCAACTCCAATGCAACTGGACATGCTGTAGATAGCACAGGAGGCAGTTCTCATATACAAGGCAATGGATTGTGAATAGAAATCTCAACTAAAACAATAGGATAAGCAACTGTAAGTTTTTTATTACTTTCTATAGTGAAATGGAATTTCATATCTTTGTGAGAGGGTATAGCCAGCCTATCTGTCTGACAAAGTACAAAGTGAATATTTAACAAATATTCTTGAATAAAGAATATTCATCTTTTCACGTATTGTATAGTTAGATTATATATAGATTATATTTGTATATCAAACAACTGTCTTTTTTTTTTTTCCATCTGAGAACAATATGGTTTTACTGTCCTGATTTCATAATATAGGTATGATGTGTAAATGAAAATCTGTTCTATTTCTATTAAAGTTTAAAAGTATTCAATATGCAGAGGTGTTGCAGGAATATAATTCAATTTAAGACCAGTAATTTGTGTAAATAAATGTCTAATATGAAAGAATCACCACAAGTGGAAATCAAGAATGTTCAATTTTTCATTACAGGTATCAAATGAACAAAAGAGTTCGTGCTCATTAAAAAAAAGTTCTAAAAATAACAAGGTTCAGATTCTCCTGTGGGTTCATATTAATTTTTTATTTTCCATTTGAAAATTAGGATTGTGCCATATACATGTGCTTTTTTTGTGCATACATGAATTGAATTTAAACTTTTCTGTTAAATTATTAACCATGGTTTTAGTATGCTCTAAGGTGAGTAAATTAAGAAGTCTTGGATTGTAGGAGGTGTAAAAAGTGCTTGTATCAAGGGATCTGGTGTTAAAATTGCCTGGCATTATCCAGGAATAAGTACTTAACATTTCTTTACAACAAAGAGAAATGTGTGCCTGATTTTAACCCTAAGTTTTTTTTGGCTTTTGATTATTTTACCGACTAATTAATGCTGGTAGATTACAGTGGGCAATGTTCTTCCACACAGTAGAGTTTAATTGAAACTAAGGGTTTGACACAATACACAGGAGCTGCTTTGAGGTTAAGATCTGGGTCATTAGGTATCTAAATATCAGTCTATCCTAAAGGTTTGGAAATATTTTTGCCGAAATGCTAAACAAAGAGGATACTTACTTTTAATAAGTGTCACTTTTGATCTTTAACGACTGAACATGTGTAGTTTATACAAACTCATTCTAGATTTGTATTTCAACAAATTAGAGGTAAGCATGTGATAAATTACAAAATTGCCAACAAAGTGAAAACACAGGAAACAAATGAACTCTTTTTGAGAGCAGTAAGGTCCAGTTAAGGGCTGGAGTTCAAGACTGTGTTTTCGCAGATCTTTTTTTTTTTTTTTTTTTTTTTTTTGGGGGGGGGGGGG